>JALPCE010000394.1:0-18932 GCA_026538705.1 Aureobasidium sp. GC_Fusr_1 | reverse complement strand
GCGCGTAGCTACGTAGAGCTAGTCGCTGCTCGGTGGTAATCGCGCGTCGCCGGCGAGGCGTAGGAGGGGCTATGGCGAACTCGATATAGCGATAATTAGCTCTAAGGGTAGCGATATATTAAGAAGGCGAGGAACAACGATAATTATATGAGGAATTTGATCAGGCGCGAAAAAAAATCGCTATAACGAGGATATCGTTGTACGGATCATTGCTATAACGAGGTGTTACTGTAGATGAATGGTGTCAATGCTCGGCTAATATGTCCCAAGATGCTCAGAGCTTATCTAAGATGGGTGGCGCGATCAAGCTTTCCAAGCACGCGACCCTCCGTGGGCAAGCAAAGGAAGGAATGAAGAACTCCAGCAAAACCAGACTGCCATAAGACTCAACAACTCTCCTGTTTGCTTATCCTGCTCTGCACATTGTGTTCCCTCGACTGCGTGGCACTGCTGAGAGCATCTTCGTTAAGATGTCCATCGAAGGTGTTTATGATGCGCCGGGCAAGACTGCCAACGTGGGCGCTTATGGCGTGCATGAGAATGTGCAACATGGCGATTTTGTCACCGAGAATGAAGAGAGGGATCTTAGACGTGGGCTGGGTCAGAGGCATATCCAGATGATTGCTCTTGCTGGTAGTTGCATCTCAGAATCACACTCTCGCATCATTTGACACTGCTGCAGGCGCAATCGGCACCGGACTCTTCTTGGGACTTGGATCTTCTCTACAAACTGGTGGACCTCTGGGTGCTTTGCTTGGATATGCTTTCGTCGGTCTCATTGTCTGTGCTGTGCAATTCGCTCTTGGAGAAGTTACTGCTCTACTTCCCGTCACTGGATCTTTTGTCCGCCATGCAGAGTTTCTCGTCGATCCTGCATTGGGCTTCGCCATAGGATGGAACATTGTTTACGGCAACTGGCTGTCGATCCCTTCAGAGATCTCGGCCATTTGTGTGCTCTTCCAGTACTGGACTGATATCAACTCGTCCTTGTGGATTGTCATTTTCATCATCCTGACCTTTGTGGTCGGGATTGCATTCGTCGGCATTTACGGCGAGGTGGAATTCTGCTTCGCACTTTTGAAAATAGCTCTGGTTGTTGGATTGATCATTCTGGGTCTTTGCATCGACCTTGGCGGTGTACCTGGAGTTTCTCGCATTGGCTTCAGATATTGGAAATCTCCTGGTCTTTTTGTCGAACACATTGCTACTGGAGCATGGGGCAACTTTCTCGGTTTCTGGAGTGTCATGATCAATGCAGTATTTTCATTCGCTGGTGTCGAATCCATCGCCATGGCTGCAGCAGAGACGAAAAATCCGCGCCAAAACATCCCGAAAGCTTGTAAAAGGGTGTTTGCACGTGTATCGTTGTTCTACGTCGCCACGGTGTTGATCGTGGGCATGTTGGTGTCTAGCGATGACCCACGTCTTGAGGATGAAAGTGGCACCGCAGCACAGAGTCCTTTTGTGATTGCTGCTTCTGCGGCAGGCATCAAGGCCATTCCTTCCATCGTCAATGCAGTGGTAATCACCTCAGCTTGGAGCAGTTCAAATCAAGCTCTTCTGGCTGGAACGCGTGTGCTCTACTCTTTGGCGCTGAAGAAACAGGCTCCTGCTATCTTCTTGCGCACGACTGCTTGGGGTGTACCCTACATGTGCGTCCTGGTACAGACTCTGTTCATGTTTTTGGCCTTTATGAGTTTGTCTTCCGGAGCTCTAACCGTATTCTACTATATGATCGATCTCGTCGGTTGTGGAGTACTCATATCCTGGTCGTGTGTACTGATTTGCCATTTGAGACTGATGGCGGCGCTCAAGAAACAGGGGATCGAGAGGACGGAGTTGCCATGGCACAACAAGTGGACTCGTAAGTTTCATGGCTTGTTAAGGGATTGGAATCGTGGCTGCTGACACAACAAACAGCTTACAGTTCTGCTATTGCCTTGGTTGTTTGTCTACTGATCTTACTAACCAATGGTTTCGCTGTGTTTACCCGTGGCGGGTGGAGCACTGCTTCGTTCATCGCGGCATATCTGTAGGTGATTTTGTGCTATCGCATCAAACAGCCCACTGACAGTGTCACTAGCGATATTCCTCTGATTCTTATCGCCTACTTTGGATGGAAGTTTACCAAGGGAACAAAGATCGTCGCACTCGAAGATATTCCTCTCAGAGCTGCCTTGGATGAGATAAGGGATAATCCTGAGACACCCGAGCCGGTGCGGAAGGGTTGGATAGGTGTTGTGATGAAGATGCTCTGGGAGTAAATCTTTCTTTTCTCGAACGCTTGCACCCTCCAAAACTCTTTAATGAAACGATAAACTCATTAAGGCTCCGTCCACCTTCATCTCCAGCTGTGGCCTAAAGTTTCTCGCTCTCGGCCAGTATTGTTGAGCAATAGCAAGCTACCTGATCTCCACTCCATCATCTGCACCCCGAACTTTTCCACATAGCTGGCCTTACCTCGATACTATCTACACCCTCAGCCTTAGTGTCCGACACAATGGCATACCTTCTGACACACGCCTGGGAAGACCGTATGGAGCACGCCATGTGAGATCTTCAATGATAGTCGGTACTCAGTATGCATCGCAAAATGCCGTGCTATGTTGCCCTACCAGAAATTGCCACCCTACTTTTGAGTTCACTGTCGCTCGCTTTCTGGCTCCCGCTTTGAACGTCTGGTATGAAGCTGAGGTATGTTGCGATTTTCACTGTGACTCTATCCAGTGACACTAGACTAACGCCATGTTGAGAGGAGCGCGTTCTCGCCGAGTTTCAAAGGGAACGATGTCGCTAACTCTGCCGTATCGGTCAGAAAGGAAAGACAGATAGACTCCTGCGTGAATTGTGTGACACCCTCGACACCCTTCCGCTTCAGTCTCACTTTCCAGCATAGACTCCGGTTTCAATTGTGGATTGCTGGTCAAAGTCGCTGCTGACTGACTTGACTCTCTTTTCCTTCTCAAGCGTGACAAAGCCAAGTACCTCGTACATCAAGACGACAATGGCTTCTTCGATCAATGTCATGCACAGCATGATGGTGACGCTGCCGTTGATGGAGCTGAAAGATGTGGGGTGGGCAAAGATGGACACGGCAGAATAGGCAATGCGTACGGCCAACAAGGGCAGACTGACTGCAAATACGCCGACTGCCAGCTTTTGGGTGTGAGAAGATGCGCCATGTGCTTTGCCGAGTGTGTGAATAGTCATGAAGACCACCAATGCCCAGGAGACGATGAAAATGATGACACTGGCTTTCTGGAGAGCATCGGGCTGGTATGTTCCGGACGAGCCCCAGCTGTTGTCTGCTCTAATACCGCCTGCAATGCCCAGAATAAGACCGATGGTAACCAGGATCTGACAGAACTTCATCGAATCGCGACCAGCAACTACAGGGAAGTCGGTTCCTGCACGCTGAGCAAGTCTTCGGAGAAGGACGAGTGATGTCGACAGCAAGAGGGAGACGCAGATGGAGAAGGTTGTGACATAGCCGGCCCAGATGGATGTGTTGGTGGGATAATCGATGGTTGCTAGTTGGAAGCCAGCACAAAGTATTCTGCCGATGCTGAAGACGAGGAGAAGACGTTCGCTGGCTGTTTTTCTGAGTCCATGTTGAATGAGTCGGACGGTTGAGAAGACTCCTGTGCAGATGTAAAAGGCCAGGACGGCAATGAAGACGTCGTTGCGGTAAGTCAACATGTTGTGAGTGTGATGGTCGAGGATTGTAAAGATGAAGTGGAATGACGGATTGGAGGGTGAATAGATTCAGCAATCAAAGTGTGGACAAGCAGGTCCTTATATGCATTCACAGTCTTCGTTACAAGATCATCCTTGTCTCAAGGCAGTGCTTCAGAGGGCGCGCAGATGTCCGGATTGGGGTTAGGTCTGACTGCACAAGCAATGCCATGGCGAGCAGTCGGAAACAAGCTCATGTCAAGGGCTACATCCTTCAGAAGCTCAATTACCGCTGTTGTCTTCGAAACAAGTTGTTGATTCGTCGCAGGGGTCGCTGTCGCTGCGACGTAGAGAGAAGGCGCGTTGCATTCCCAATCGGGTAAAGCGTTCGGCGATCTTGATTCCCGAAGGATTCAGGTCGCCCTTACAAGCATAAGCTCTACTCAGCCATGTTCGCTCTATTTCCCTTCATGGAACCCTTCGCGCTCGTCGTCCCCTCTAACGACGCTGATGCCTTATCGTGGGAAACCCTCTCAGGGATGTGAAGAGTGTCGCAAACGGCGCAAGAAGTGTGACCTCCGACCAGGTGGCTGTGGGCGCTGCGCAAATGCACATCGTCAATGTCCTGGTTATCCCCAGCGGGAAGGGTTGAGAATACTTGACCAGAGTGCCGAAGTCATCGCCAAAGCTCTTGGTGTTCGCTCCAAAGCACAAACACCAGAAGCAGTCGACGGCTTCGACAGTTCCTCCCAACCAGAATCCTTGCTGGGCTCGGACAGATTTTCGTCCGCTGCTCACTCGTCTTCAGCCATCTCCGCTCATGTGTCTCCTTCCATGGATAGCGAAGACCTGTCTTTTGCCTTTTTCTTCAACAAATATGTAATCAACCATGGTGTCTACCACACTTGTGTCCACGAACCTGACAACAAGCATCTAATTGCCAGCATTAAGGCTTTCGGCATTGCCAACTTGTCCAAGCATTACTCCGACAAGTGCTTGCTCACTTCTGCACAGCAGCAATATGCTACCGCTTTGAATCTTACAAACCTCGCTCTTCGAGATCCGTCTCAGGTCAAGCGAGATGAGACCCTACTCACAATCCTCGTCCTCACCAACTACGAGACTCTCACAGGTGGTGTCACACGTACCCTGGACGCATGGGAGCAGCATGTCAATGGTTCGGCGTCTCTACTCAGCCTTCGTGGTGTGGACGGTGTCCAAGGAACCTCGGGTCGGGTACTCACTCTGCATGTCATCACCGGTATCAACGTTATATGTCTGCTTCGCAACCTGCCCACTCCGCCGTTTGTCCATCTCCTCCAGTCCAAGATCTTTGAGTACCTCTACGAGCCAGACAACCCTGCAATAAGGTATCAACGGATCAATCTTGAATGTGCAGATTTTAGACACGCTGTTTCTCATTGTCTCATCACGTCACCCGAGGAAATCGTATCTCGCGTAGCTGAATTGGATGCAAAACTCACTGGCGCATTCGCCAACGTGCCACCCAGCTGGAAAAGCGACATCATCACACACTTTGTCCACAGAACATCTGCCGAGGTTGGCTTACCTGGCTTTGAGCTGCGCTATGCAGATCAGGCGACGAACTACATATGGGCGTCGTACCGGTCGAGTCGTATTATGGTCAACGAAATTGTGCTTCAATCGATAGCGAACGACTCGGATGCACATCAGTCGGCGCGGACCCGTTCACAAACCATCATGCGACAATGTCAGACCGAGATACTGGCTGGGATGCCACAGTACACTTCCAAGAACGATGAAATGTTGCCATGGTCAGGCTTCAAACGTCCTGTCCGTTACTTTGTGCCTGAGGCTGCCTCGAGTGACCTTCCGATTATGCGCGCTCTGTCTGGTTATGGCGTGTTATGGCCCTTGTTTGTCGCTGGTTCGTGTTCTATAGCGACTGTCGAGACGAAGACTCATGTGGCAGAAGTATATCGATACTTTGGAGAGCAACTGAAGATTGAGCAAGCCCTGGTGCTGCGTAAGATGATCTTCGCATTGTTAAGGGTTGCTCCGTCGCCAGATCCCAATTCTACGGCGGATAAGTGGTTTTAACCAGATTATGGGAGATGAGTTTGGCACCGCTACTAATCATCCATTATTGGAGCACACACTGAAGCAGACGTACTCATTCACCAGTCAATGCACGTGGGCTCCTTCTGAGTTGTCAATTTCACCAGCCTATGCAGGTTCTGTGAACAATAAGATGACGGACCTTTACTGATACAGCATCGATGGAAGTCTTGTTTAGATTAGGCCAGGGTGGTAGATGCAACATCGGTTCTTGACCTCGACTCTTGGACCGAATCAATTGTGGTAAGAGCTACCGAGATAGGTGTATCAAGGGCCACATTCCTTTAAGCATGATGCCTTCAAGATCTGGAAAGTGGTTGCGAGTATCGAAAACAACAGAACTAACTTATCCTAAATTGGCAAGTCAAGTTGTCGGTCAAGGTTGCCAACAACCGAGGCGTTCGGAGAAAGCGTTGCAGCTTTGGTAGTGGTCGAGCAGTCATGGGAGCTCTGGGACATGCAGTTGCTCTGTTGAAGGAGGACCGTATCAACATTGAGCTAGTGTATGTGCTTCCTGGAAGGTCCACTCCCTCAGTGAGCAGCGAGTATGCCGATCGGTTGATGTACGATGAGCCTTTCTCGTACGCACACTTCTGTTGCGACATCTCAGCTGTATACATTGCCTGTGCCGTGTCGTATCGTGTCGAGATGTACTTGGAGGCAAGTCCGCGGATTCGAGGATCTGTCTTCTCGTGTCTGTACCCCGCAATATTTCCTCCACACTGATCTGCAGTCCCTTTGGATCGTTTGCTCGTGTCGCGCACAGATGCAGAGGCCGGAACACTGGCCAGCCGTGTCATGGTCGTTTGACAAAACTCTTGAGCGTCCAATTTTCTCGGTCGCATAGCCTACACAACATCGCGCTTTGTTCTCGTTGACAGCTTCACTATCACAGTATCTTATCAGACCAACAGATTCGCTCCGTCGCATGGAGATACACAACTGTAACATTTGAAAGAAGAATCTGTGTGCCACAGCATGGTGAAATAGAATTACGAGCCTCGGGATAACTCACAGGCGCCACCTCGCCTATTTCTACCTCTCAGCGTCTTTCTAGATAACGGGCACGTAATTACCACTTCGAAGGATCAATTGAGCCTATCTTGATCTCGGAGCTGGTCAAACAACCAGAGGTGTGGGTGTCGTAGTGCCGTGCAGGATGCATCATCTCGTGCAGTCTTGTTACGGCATGCCTATCGATAGAAGCATTCCTTCCCAGTCACGACTCGCTCGCGACTCAAGCAGCCAACCAAGCTTCTGCAAGATCTCTGCCCTCGAGCGACAAGCCCCTTCAAGCTCTGGCACAAGGTCCTGGACCCTTGAGCTTGATGTGCCAAGGTCCGTCAGTTTCCGACTTGTGACCTCGAGAAGATAAGATCTCGGTCTCGATGAGGAAGGTGTCGAGCAGGTCAAGCAGTTAGAGTTGCTTTTGAGTGCTTGCGTGAGGGCTAGTGCCAACGTCTACCCCACTAGTCCCTCTCTCAACCATGAATTAGGCGGGTCGCGTGCAACGATGCACACACAACGAAGCTCATCTTGCAGAGCCCGCACGATAGCAAGCCCAAGGTCTATCCAAGCCAGACTTCATGCTGGACGGTTCGCTTCGGCCTTTCCTCCCCAAACAGATAGCCTCTGCTTCTCGAACTGATTTAGAAGGAGTACCGGCTTCCATTGGCTGACCTTATCTGTTGATCGAGCGAAGGGAAAGTAAGTTATAACAAGTCAACTCCCCTAACAATTTCACACTCTTCCAATCGATCAACGCAATCATCCATATTGCCTAATACCGCGACTATGTCGTCCAAAGGCATTGGCAAGAGGTTTGGCTTCAAAAGGTCTAACACCAACCAAGATGAACCTATCACGGTCAATGAGATCTCCAGACTTGACAGCCAGACCAAGAAAGTTGGCGAGAGCAGCACACTCGGCCCGGAACATGGAATTGCAGAAGAGGTTATCATCGGTGATGTTCGCGACATCACCGAAGTTGAGGCCAATCATGCCCTCAAGTCCTTCAAAAAGGATCACATGTGGGACCCTAACATGGTGCGTACGAGCAGTCCCAGTGCGAGAATCAAGCATACTAACATGTTTCCAGTCGGACGAGGCGATCGAGATGGTTGACGCTGTCACTGGTGCCCACGACGCCAAGGGAGAGGCTCAACTGGTTGGCGCCATGATCGAGAACTCACCTTATCCCGAAGTAAGTGCCTGTCATCAAGATGAGATATCCCCTGACTGACCATTGTCAAGGTCCGCGCTGTCGTAAGAAACTATGATGAGGACGTGCCCGCAAGCACCATCAGAGCATGGACTATCGGTCTCATCATGACCACCATCTGCTCATCGCTCAACGCTCTGTTCCTGCTGCGCTACCCAAACATCTCGATTGGTCCTTACGTTGTGCAACTTATCTCTTACCCCATTGGTGTTGGCTGGGCTAAAGTCATGCCTGACAAGCAAGTCTCTCTTTTCGGGCTGAAGGCCAACCTCAACCCTGGTCCTTTCAACGTCAAGGAGCACGTCATCATCGTCGCCATGGCCAACGCAGCTTTCGGTGGTGGTGCTGGTTACTTCGTCGATACCGTTGTCTCTCTGAAGAAGTTCTATCACTTCAATACTAGCCAATTCGGTTGGGGTTTCAACACTCTGTTCGCCCTGTCCACCCAGTGTCTTGGCTTTGGTCTTGCTGGCTCCGTCCGCAAGTTCCTTGTCGAGCCCGCCGCCATGATCTGGCCCGGTGCTTTGGTCAACGTTGGTTTCATGTACGCCTTGCACGATCATAGCAAGGCTGATCCCGCAAAAACAAATGGCTGGTCCATGAGTCGTTACAAGTGGTTCATGATCTGTATGGTAGGCATGTTCGTCTGGTCATGGTTCCCTGATTTCATCATCCCAGCGTTCAGCTACTTCGCATGGGTCACTTGGATTAAGCCCCAGAATGTCGTTGTCAACCAGCTCTTCGGCCAGCAGACTGGTGTCTCCTTGGGCTTCCCCTTTACCGGATTCACCCTCGACTGGGCACAGATCAACTCTTTCTACGGCAGCCCTCTCCTCTCCCCATGGCACGCACTTGCCAACACCGGAATCGGAATCGTCTTTTTCGGCTGGCTCATCGTCCCTGCCCTGCATTACAGTGGCGTCTGGTACGCCGACTATGTGCCCATCTCACAGAACGGTATTCTGGACAACTTGGGATAGGTTCGATCATACGATGCTCGAGTGTTCGATACTGACTGTGTTGAATAGTAATACTTATAATACTTCAAGAATCCTCACACCCGAGCATGTTGTTGATCCTGCCAAGTACGAGGCATACTCGCCTCTGATGCTCTCGACCGCTTTCGCTCTTACCTACGGCATGAGTTTTGCCTCCATTGCCGCACTTGTCAGTCACACTTACCTGTTCCATGGTGCTGAGATTTGGCGCCGTTTGAGGTCCTCCAAGGGTGAACTCGATGATGTGCACATGAAGATCATGCGCAAGTACAGACTCGTGCCCACCTGGTGGTACCTTGGGCTTCTGGCTGTCATGACCGCATTCGCCTTCGTCTCCGCACTCGCATACCCGACTGGTATGGCTTGGTACTCCGTCATTCTTTCACTGGTCATTGCGACCGTGTTCACTATTCCTATCGGTATCATTCAGGCTTTCACCAACATCCAGCTGGGTCTCAACGTCTTCACCGAGTTCATCATCGGTTACGTCCAGCCTGGGCACCCTATCGCCATGATGATGTTCAAGACTTTTGGATACATCGTCATGACTCAGGCACTCTATTTCTGCCAAGATCTGAAGCTCGGTCACTACATGCACGTGCCTCAGCGATCTTTGTTCACTGCTCAACTTGTTGCCACTATCTGGTCTTGTCTTTGCCAGCTGGCAACAGTCGAGTGGGCCATGGGCGCCATCAAGAATGTCTGTACCAAGGCAGCACAAGGATCCTTCACCTGTGCCTCGATCAAGACCTTCTACAACGCCAGTGTCATCTGGGGTGCTATCGGCCCCAAGCATATCTTCTCCTCCGGCTCCGTATATGAAGGTCTCCAGTACTTCTGGCTGGCCGGTTTCATCTCGCCCTTCATTGTCTACGGACTCGCTCGTGTGTTCCCCAAGATGTCACTGATCCGCAAGATCAGCATGCCCATCATCTTCGCTTGTTTCAGTTACGTTCCTCCTTATTCGGCCATGAACATTGTAAGTTCTCACTCCTTCTCTCACCAAAAGCCAAACATCATGCTGACTTGTTTCACAGCTCTCTTGGGTCTTGGTCGGCTGGGCTTTCAATAAGTTCATCCGTAACAAGTACCGTGGATGGTGGATGGAGTACAACTACATCACCTCGGCCGCTTGGGACGTTGGTCTTGCGCTCTGCGCCATTATAATCTTCTTCTGCATCCAACTCCCTGGCTCGGGTATGCCCAACTACTGGGGAACTACCATTGTCGAGACTACCCTTGATGGTGCTGGTGGTAACGTGAGAAAGACGGTTGCCGATGGCGAGTACTTCGGTCCCAGAACCTGGAAGTGGTAGACTTGGTGGCTGTTGATCTTCAGCCAATATCGGCGTGTAACAGTTCATGGCACCTCGTCGTGGATACTGGCTTTGTTTAGTCTGTAATATGTATGTATATCACATCATAATGTTTTCAATAACTTTTCCCTCATCTGTTTTCATTACATCTGTTCAGCGGTACATATCATGATCATAAAGTTGTAGCCAGGTAACGACCATGCTGGAGAAGCGTTTCAAGTGAATTTTGAAGAGCTCCGTCACACGAAGCTCACTGGCTGCGTTGCTGGCGAAGCATACGCGGTCGCACTGAGACGGAAGGAGCGTTCCCAGCTTGTTCACCCAGCGTCACTTCCAAAATCGTCTGCGACCACTTCGCTTTGTTTTCTATCGTTCCTAGTTCCCTCTTCTACTACACGAATCACCACTCTTCCTTCACCCCGCCTTGTTAACCATTCAAGCTGTACACTAAGGCTGACTCTCGCGTGCTGCGCATCACTCCGTCCTTCTAGTTAACACCGCCACTCCAACTTCAACATGAGCTATGATTGCGAGACTTGCGTCAGATGGTTCGCGAGTCAACAAGCAGTCGAGCAACACATGGATGCACTTAATCATTGGGAAACGCCATACGAGTGTGAGACTTGGGACAGACGTTTCGGCAGCGAACAGGCAGTCGAGCAACACATGAACGCTCTGGATCACTGGGCCGCACAGTCTTCCAGTTCAGAAGACGATGAAGACTGGCATGAGTGCGACAGGTGTGAGCGGACTTTTGTCTCATGGGAGGCTTGCGCACAACACATGGACGCTCTTGGTCATTGGTTCACCGACAAATGCGAGACGTGCTACAGACGTTTTGTCGACCAACTTGCCGCTGGACAGCACATGGATGCTTTGGGCCATAGATCATCGCAGTACTGTTCTAGCTGCGACCGCTACTTCCAAAACGCCAGCGGCCTGTTTCAACATATGATTTCGGCCATCCATCTTCGCGCGGATCCTATTCACGCTGCCCCTGCACCACCAACTCCTCGCCCACCACCTGGCCCTGTCGTCGTTCACGCTCCTTCCTCAGCGGCTGCCACTCACTCTTCGACTCTGCCAGCCGCCAATTCTAGCACCGCTCCACGCCGTCCACCTGTCGTCAACACGGTGCCGGCTCCATCAGCCACGCCTTGTCAAATCGTTCCCCTGGCCCCAACTATCGTACCCAGACAGTCCATCAATCCGGAATCAGCAAACACACGACCTGGAAACACAGGCACGAGATCCACGCCTTTCAGCGTTGTCGTCGAGCGGGATCTTACAGTCTCCACGACCATTCACTATCAGTCCATCACCTTTATGCAACCTTACTCGACTTTCTCTTTCGAAGAACTAAGACTGGTTGATTATACAGACGGCCGTGAACCTCCCACTACCAACAGACACGTTGATGCTTCCAGATCGAGTACTGCACTCGGGACTAGGAACAATCCAGGTGCTGGTATATTTCAGCCTGCTCGCTTCAGTGGAATGGTCGCAAATCCCGCTGCCATCTCATCTACCGCATCTGTTATCCTTATCGCTGGAAGCACTTACCAGGACAATTCAACTCAGACCGACGTATCTCCTCCAGAGTCTACCATCTATCTATCGGCCAATTCATCTCGAGCCACCACACCTAGTCTCAAGATCAATAACGCTGGTAGCATACCCAGCGTCGAGACCGGCGCTACTCACACGCGGGATTTGGCCAATTCCACTGCTGACGACATTGTTGGATTTCACCTTATTCACGAAGCACGCTCCAGATTGATGAAACTGGTCAAACACGAGGACGACAACACCACGTCCTGGGTCCCTCAAGGAGTCGGGTCTATCCGCATCCTCGCCAACAAAGAGACTGCGAAGGCCCGTATCTCCATGCGCGCCGATCCGCCCGGCAAAGTCGTTCTGGACGTCAATATTGCGCTCAACGCCTCTCTGTATAAACTGAACACATCCAAGATTGTACAGTTGATCGTCTTCCCCGAAGATGCAAAGAAACCAGAGCTCTTCACGTGTGCCTTCAAAGACGAGATGAATGCCCAGGAGTTCTTGAGAAAACTCCACGGAGTCATCACCAAAGCTCAAAACCCAACCAATGATCACTCGCCCTTTTCGCTCACTGAGGTGAAAACACAAGAAACAGAACCTGCCGAGAGCTCCGAAGTCATCAACTGTCCGTTCTGTCGCCTTGGCTTTTATGCCCTCTCTGAGGTTGTCGAGCATCTTGAAACTACATCTTGTAAAGTGCGCCCGGACCTGAACCGCAGTGTCATCTACTGTCATCATCGTCAACATGATCCACTCGGCGAGTTCACCGAAGCAACTCCGGATCACGACGTGTCCAGTCTGACTGTTGAGAATTCACTATACCATTGCTGTAACACCGACGGAAGTTGTCAAGCCAAAGGTTTACCCTCCTTCGCTGCGCTTTATGCCCATCTGGAGAGCGAAAATTGTGGCTACATCAAGCGCGTGGATCTGCAGAAGGAATTTGGTGATCTTGAGAACTTGTTTCCTGTGTTCGGAGCATGCTAGAGAACGAGATGAGCACGACCAAGGTGAAGATGATGGAGCATGATACTATCAAGAGATTTCAAGGACTTTCCGTCGTGATGTAAGGATGGAGTAGAAAACCAATGTCATGTAGTCTCGTTTTGCTACGCTAGAACATCAGCAGGCTTCATTTTACTTACTGCAAATGCAATGGCCGTACAAAGGCTGTCTGAAGATTTCCAACACAAAACAAAACCTCGGGGTAGGCCCATATCCTTGATACAGAAACAAGATACTACGACGAAGTAGCTCTGGCCCTCTTGCCTTGAGCTGTTTGATCTCTCGTACTGGGTCCTCTCTTCTGCCCTGTATTCTTACCATAAAGATCATTCCATCTCCTCTGGATAGCCAGCAACGTAAACCTCGTCTCCTTGGCCGAATCATATCTCCCACCGAGATCTTCCAAAGCCCTGAAACAAGTATTGAGATATCCAGTCATTTCGACATCAATCTCTCTATGCGGCAACGGCACAGTAGCAAAGATTAGAATCAGTGCTGCGGAAGACAGTATACGAATAATCTCGACATTGATGAAGCGGAATGAATATTGGATCTCGTAGATGCGGAGCAGACGGACGATTTCTGTTGCAGAGGTTGTGCAGATGTGACGAGCATGATGAACGCCTCGTCCTTGAGGGGGTTGCGGTTGCAGTTGCGAGCTTGTCCATGGTCGGTGCAAGAAGATTTGAAGGTGATGGTACTCCATGTGCAGCATAAGCAGTTGGGGCAATTTCACGGTCTCGGTGTCGGAAGTGTTGATTTGGAGATGCAAGGATAGAGAGTCTTTCCAGTGGAATAGCTCGGTTGTTGTTTCTTCGCACAGTTCTTGCAGTGCTGGTTTGGAGATTGATGTGTAGGAGTAGAGCGCATGACCCACAACGGCAATGTTCTGACACAGAAACAACCAGTGGTGGAAGATCTGCGGTGTGATATCTGGTAGCTCTGACGAGTGTTGCTGCATATCGTTCGGTACAAACTGCAGCGAAGGAATGGAGTAGGGTTGCCAAGTAGAATTTGTCGGCAAAGTCTTGGGGTCGGGCTTGGGGACCGTTACCTCGCTGTCATCCATCGAGAAGGGGCGACCGAGATGGAAGCTCCAAAGAAGATTCGAAAGATAACAGCCCCAGAAAGCTACTTGTCGCGCACGAGCTTCGGCCACTGTCAAGATTCCTTGCGCCACGTATCCTCTGCTGTCGATATGAAGGCCAAGGTCGAATGCTATTCTCATTGCCATACCTCCAAACAACCAGCCTCTCGCGATGTTTTGGCAAGATTCTTCGTAGCTCGCAAGTATCACAAGCGCCTGTGCAGTGGCCACGCAAGGACTATCGAGGTGAGAATCGAGCAGTATCTTGGCCCGGTCCGAGAAGAATTGAGGCATCGAACGGGGATAAGTTGTAAGTGACAAGTTGGAATGACTTCCAAAGGATGCGCCAATTGCACACCTAGACGCCAAATCAGTACTCCGCGTTATGCATGGCGCGAAACTTACTTACATTGCGTCCTTCAACACATCGTTATAGTAGCTGTTGTGAACTCCAGTATCAAACCAGCTCTGTCTAGCCATGTAGAAGACTTCCTCGTCCACAATGTAACTGCTGGGGTTGTGCCATGTGAAAAACAGGCGGAGAAGATGGTCCTCGAGCTGTATATCTACCACTTGGCTTAGATCGGCGACCTCGAGTAGACGCTGCATATTTACTCTTGATGGAGTATGAAGCATGAAGTTCTCGCCCGATTTGTTGGGGTTCTCTATCAAATGTAAGTTCGATGCAGTGCCAAAATATCTTAGCTTTCCATCTGGAGCCAAGCGGAGAGAGCCTAGACGAGCGGATAATTGATTGACCAGTTCGGTGTTCTCTTCGTCACCAGAACTAGTATGGTCCTCTTGTTGACGTGACGCTTGTTCGATTTGACGATGCGACGTGAATCCATGCTGGAGCGTGGGCTGTTGCGGTATGGCCATTGATGGCTCAGTCAGGAAGTGCAAGGAAAGGTCGCTAGGGTCAAAGAGATCGAAGTTGAGCATGTTATCCAAGGTTGGGAATGGCCAGTCCGGCGATATGTGGTTTGCGCCCGGGATGACGTTGGTGTTTAGCGATTGTGTTGTTGCTTGAGTATGCATACCCGCCGTTACTCCAGCGACATCGTTGAAGTCTGACTGATAGTATTGACCATTTACAGAGGGATCTTCATCCACAACTTTTTGGAGCGCCACGATATCCTGAGCTGAGGCTGGAGGGCTTGCTGATGGTGACGTTCGAGTTTCGGGTGTGGATGTCTGTTGCTCGGAAGGAAGGCAGGCAGGTACTGTGATGTTCTTGACTGCAGAAGACTCATATGGTGGAGCATTAGAGAGACCAAGAGTACCAAGTACACGTTCCAGGAACTCATCGTCCTCGGCGTTCAAAGGAGGAACTTCTATGTCTGCTTCGACGATGATCTTGTCGAGTTGCTGCACGCGACGGACAAGAATGTGGACAGCAGTACGAAGTTGAACTCTGACTGAAGTTAGCTTAGGTTCCTCTGAACATGAGAAAGAATTCGACGATCGATTCTAAACATGTGTCTCGTACCGTCTTTTGTCATCTCGAGAGTCATAGACACATTCTCTGTCTTTTTTCACACAACCACTGCAGGGCTGCTGGTTATCACACTACCATTGGTCAGGAAAATGTTCAATGTACAGCGAAGGCAGACACTCGAGTCACACCTTGATTTTGCTCTCTCGACAACCCTTGCATGCGTTGGAAGCGTTCTTCCTGACCGCTTTGTTTGCTTTCTGTTCCAAGTCCCCCATGATGATGAGAATCGTCAGGTTCCGGCCACCGTATTTACAACGACATACTAGACAGATGCAGAAGGCTGGGGCAAGATATCGATAAGAATGGCCAGTCAATGTTCCTTTGATGCTGATGTCGGCTTTTGGTTGGCCTTGGCGAATTGGTCGACCAAGAGGTGTAGCTTTTGAGTTGCCAATCGCGACTGTGACAGTGTTGTCAATGTAAAGGTACTTTCGAAACTGCGTCCTGCAGAATGGCACGTGTTTCGCAAGGGCTTGTCGATCAGGATTCAGAGAAGGTGGAAAGCGCGAGCAGGGCAAGGACGGTCGAGATGTCATCGGAAAATGGCTTCCGATGTCACCCCGCCTCCCTCTTTCCCTCGCGTCTTTTCTCACCTGACCACTGCAAATACATCAACAATGAAGATCTCGTCAAGCATGGCACACAGGCAACTTACTGTCATTATGCTTCGATTCATATCTGCAGCTTATAATAACCGTTGACGGCCACGACTGGCGCAAGATATTCGAGCGAAGAAGCTCGCGGAATCTGATCCAGCTCTCGCCGAGAGACCTTGCCAAATCCTGTTCGTGGGATGTTCTCGACGAAGGCAACACCACCTGTCGGAGACTTGTACGCCGAAAGACTTGAAGCGACATAGTTGACAAGTTCCTGTCGGTCGACTGGTCTACTGCAGACCACATAGGCCACGGGTTCGAAATATCCATCGCCTCTTCGGCCAGGTCGCGCAGTCACGGCAGCGTCGGTCATGGACTGGTGTGTTTTCAGAACATCTTCGACTTCCTCCGGCGAGACCTCCTTGCCGTCGAAGATCTCGAAAATGTCTTTGTAGCGGCCTGTGATACGATGTTCCTCTCGTGCCGAGTCGAACATGACTTTGTCGCCAGTCCGATACCATCGACTGGTTGCATCAGTAAGGTGCGACAACTCATTGCTCTCCGCATTATTGTAGTAGCCACTGAAGACTGGTGCACCCCGAAGAATCAATTCGCCCTCCTCATTGTTGTCGACATCCTGGAGCGTATCGGGGTTGACGATCCTGCATGACAGATCAGAACCAAAGTCAACGTGTCTTTACCTTCTTGAGATACTGACCTGACCTCTACTGTCCCTGGTATCAGACTTCCGACATATCTGTGATCAACCTTGGCACCAGGTCTGGGTGCGAATGCAATGTCAGCTTCTGTACTGCCATAAGCCAGTCTGATACTAGCCTCCTTCGGCAACACCGCTTGTAAAGTGGCGAGATTCTTCTGCGTCACAACGCTGCCACCGCACGCGTAGCTGCGGAGGCTATCCAGGAACTCTTTCGGTCGCGTCCCTGTATCAATCACAGCCGCAATCGAATCTGTAAGCCGCGGATTGGCGGTCATGGCTGATATCTGGTAGGCGTGGATACTGTTCACGATTTTCGTTGGCTCGGTGATACGTGAGATGTACGTCATCTGCCAACCCATCATTGTGGCTAAAAACATAAACATAGATGACCCATGATACTGTGGAGTACAATGGAGTGCTCTGTGGGTTATCTTGGACGCGTGAAGATTCGGCGTGCGTGCAATCATGGCCTGGTGAGTGCAGTCTGCAGCTTTAGGCCAGCCTGTTGTACCACTGGTAAGAATGCGGAAATGACTCTGCGTACCTGAGATCGAGGGAGATTCGTAATCACCGGCGTCCACGGCAAGGAGGCTACTGAAAGTAACAGAACCCTTGGTATTCTCTCTCGGTGCCTGTACGTCGAAGTTCAAGACTCGCGACTCTGGTATTCCGGCTCTCGCGGCTGCATCAAGGACAGTCGCCCGGAATTCGTCTTCAGTGAAGATCCAGGTGGCTCCACAGGCCACGAAGTATCGCTCAAGTTCAGCAGAGGTACTGTGTGGTGGTAGGCCAACACATGTCCCGCCCATAGTAGCAACACCCACGACCAGAATACAGTGGTGTATATCATTGCGACTGACCAAAGCAACGCATTCGCCCTGCTTGACATGAACGTCGTTGGCCAAGCCTCTTGCTACACTTCGGATCGAATCAATACTGTCTTGCCATGTCAACTTTCGCGATGGATTGTCAGCGTCCACGAATGCCTACATGAACTGTCAGCAACGCAGTCGTCGTTCGAAATGCTCCAGCAGGGCACCGCGTACCACATCCGGTCGGTTCTCGGACTTGTTTTGCAGAATATAATCAAGTACGCTCATCTTGTTGTTACTATAGCGTGATCTCGAAGAGATTCTCAAAGTTCGCAGGACTCTGATCATCTATATAGAACAATTGATCCTTCCAGTGACGGAATCATGTCTGCCTTAAAGATACCTACTCTTCGTGCCATAGCTTTTGAAGGATTGATTAGATTACATCGGCACGAACCACAATCTGAATGGTGGTTTAGAGCATCCAACGTCTGAAATGTCGGCTTGTATCCGAGATCTACGCACCAGGATTAGCGAGCACAGTTAGCGGGAAGCGAAGTCCAGAAGCAGTAGGCCACACCGGTACCCAGTCAAGCATCTGTATGCAACACTGTACTTGAAGATTCCAAGTTCTGGAGATCGGATGTGGACTATAATTCTGACAAGATTAGGCAGCGACTGTCGGTCTCAGCGGTAGATCCCCTCCATATATCTGGCGAGACCTACACTACTTACATGCTGAGCTCTCGCACATAGCCAACGGTAAGGCTTGTCTTGACTCCATCTTGCACATCATTTCTCCCGTATTCGCTGCATGACTACCGGTTTGATCGATCGGGGATCATAGAGTGTTATACATACTCACGTTATATGCCAATCACAAATCGTGGCAAAACAAATGCCCTTGTAAATACATTCCAATGAGGATCTGTTTCGCCACGCGCCCATCACGTTTGTCATCTTCTTTGAATACTATAGACCACGGGAGCATTGGAAGGATTCCGTTAGATGAACTATGCTAGCTCTGCCCCAGATATGCATTGTTTGGCAGTCCTATGCATAGTGTGCTTGTCAGCGTTCTGACCGGTCCGGCCGATCGCGGATATCACTGCAGCAATCATCACCACGAGCCTCGAAATACAGATTGCTCACATTAAATCTAGCTATGTTAGGCTCAATTCCATCGACCGAAGTAGTTCGAGTGTTGCGGGACCGAAAGCAGACACCGAATGTCGTCGCTCGGGAGATCATTTGACACGACGTGGCCTGCTTATTCGCCCTCTCAAGGATTGGAAATCAAAAAGTCTTTGTTCATGAGGCCAACATGTGTCTCCTGTTTTCCG
>JALPCE010000393.1:0-19031 GCA_026538705.1 Aureobasidium sp. GC_Fusr_1 | reverse complement strand
GCGGTAGATCGGGCCGATCTTGAAATCGATAATTTGGTTTATCGCAAAGAGCCTCATCTCTTGATGTGGACCAAAAGAGATGCAATTTCGACACCGACATTCGAAGTCGATCGTCGATTGTACCGACTATCTCGAAATCAAGAAGTCCGCATGAATACAATTGAATCGAGTCGAGTGTCTTTACAACGTACAAACGATACTGGTAACAACACTTTGTGCGTAATAGAAAAAAGCTGCTGTTCAAAGACAGAACAACAGGATGGACAAGAATAAGACTAATCCTCTCGCAATGTAACATACCTCTGCCGAGGGAAATGAAATATGATTCGCTTGCAGGGGATGAACACCATAAAGTACACCAAAAAAAAAAGAAAAAACTCCTCGCCAGCCCAGAATGCCCTTGCCTCTACGCCATAGCAATGCAATGTATCAACTCATGCAAGAATTACCTTTCTGAGTTACGCCTAATCACAGCCAATCTCATCTTCGCCAATCCAAGTAATTCTGTGTCTTGGGACAGACCGAGTAAAGTCTCTTGCAGAGGTCTTTATTTGGCAAGCTCCATACGCGCCAATCTCTTAGCGGTGGCAGCTTCGAGCTTGCGTCTGAACTCCATGTCCGCGAAGCACCTTGCTAGCTCTCGATCTCGACTTGACGCCTGTCCAACATCGAGACCCTATCTCGATGATTCCTGGCTTGCAGTTCTCGGTTGCTGACTCGGCGTCTGAGGCAACAGCTTGATCTGCTTGATAAGATAACTCTTCTCATCCGAGAACTGGTCATCCTCTGTGCGATCGGCCAAGAAGTTTGGCAAGAAATCCAACAGGCGTTGACGATTCATGGTCAATAGACGCTTGACGTCGTGTGATTTGTTGGGGTTCGCAGCAAAGATTTTGAACACGTGGAAAGCCTCATACTGCACCATCTTGCGATCGTCCTTGAGCTGCCACATTATGAGCTTGAGATTGTCGCCAGACTCAACATAGCGGGTCATGATTTCGTAAAATTGGCGGTCCAGCAGAACTTCACCAAGCAGTTTGATGGATTGGCGCTTGGTGACATAACTCTCTGATTTTATGAGAATGTTGTTGTACTTGTCGAAGAACTGGTCGAAGTTGGTGTCAATATACTTTGCGACCATGGGCTTGTGTCTTATCAGGATTTGCTGTCAATCATGATCAGTATCTTGCGTTAGCGTACAATGTAGGAGCGACCCACGCGGAAAGTGTCGAAAGCATCGGTGCTGACTTCGAACAAACTCTTGTCGATCCAGTCAAAGAACTTCCAAAACACACCCTGGCCCGAGGCAGGCTGATCTGTGTCGATGCTGCCAAGATCCAGAGGCTGGCCGTGTAGGCTCGGTTCGTCGTAGAGAATCAGTGCTGTGACAGCATCATGTTTCAAAGCCTCTTTCAATATTCCTCCACAGGGCATAGCACTTTCGCGACGATCGTAGCCATTGCAAAGCGCAATGATGACTTCGGGACGGGTAGTGATGATGTATTGAAGGGCAATCGGTTGGTCTTCGCCCGGTTGCTTGTATCGCAGGACGTTGGAGATGATGGTTTGGGTATCTTTGCGCGATTCGAAGGGTAGACGGTGGATGTTTTCGGCGAGGACTCGTAGAAGATCTTCGGTAACGAGGAGGTTTACCAGTTGGAATACCTGGTCGGGGCTGACGTCGAGTTCTGTGCGCAGTCGTCAGTCGTCCTGTGTTTGTCTGTTATTTGGCTATGGCCGATGCATACCGGGCGTGCCTTGGAGGATGACCTTCATCTGGCCAAGATTCCGTGCCACTTCTTCCTCGATCTGACCGTCGTCAGCCCAGTCCAGTTCGCTCGGGTCGTAGTGGTCGGATACCTTTTGTGAAGGCTTGTCCTCAGCAATTAGCTTCAGTATCAAATCTTTGGTCGACCGGGTCAACTCCTGGTTGGACCTGGCCTTGCTGCGGCCAAACAAGAACGCCATGCTGCTGCCTGTCTTGTGTCTTGTGCGCTGCTCCGTCTGGGAAATCTGAGATGTGGGCGGGGGTTGTTGCACAAGGGGAAGTTACAACGCCGACCGAACACAAGAATGATCTGACAGGATGCTAACGTGAGGGAAGAAAAGGCAAGAAGCAAAGATAACAGAAGAATACAACAAAAGGGATTGCAAACAAGTCGTCACCGCCATGTGTGTTTACGGTTGTAGATGGACTTTCCTAAACACCGTCACTCCGAGACTTGGCGTGTCAGGCGGCCCGAACTTTTTTTGAATGTTTCATGTGATGCTGCCATCATCGAGTAAAATCGCTTGTACTATCAGAATGTCCTTCCCGCTGCGCGCTTGCTTCAATATGTGCATCGCTGACAGGAGCTAATTAGGTCTTGAACTACTCATCGTGTGGCGGTTCCATTCATGGACGATCTCCTCTTCAGAACGAACGGAGCCCGGGCTCAGAGATAACAAGAAGAAGCTGGAATCAGGCTACCCATAGCTGGCACGGGTGTGTCCTAGACTCCTGGAAACGATGATGCGCTCCTGTGCTAGCTATGAAAGAGGGTGAACAAGAGTCTTGTTTTTCTCTGAAAAGAGCTCAAACACAGAGCATGAGTATAGGCTGATGACTATGTAGAGTTGGCCTCCGCTCCAGATCCCTTTGCGTATCTAGTATACAAATCGAAAATTTAAATAGAGCTTGCGGAGATTATGCTCGGCAATGACCGGTACTATAAGCCGGGAACCTGGTCAAAAAAGTTTTGCTCCCGCCACTATCAAAGGTTAGTAGGAAGTTGCTAATCAGAGATGATGAGACTTACTTCGTCAGCTTTCATCCTGTCACCACTTTCGTAAACGATGAGGTTTTGCACCAGTTCTATTGCATCCGATGAAGCATTGGGTAATACCTCTGTCCAAGCTTTGGAAGGGTACTGTACAAAGGCCATCTTGCCCCAGTCTGGTAGGCCTATGGCTTCCTGCGAGGAGTCAACTTGTGACTCTTTATGTTGTTTCCTGTGCAAACTCACAGGCCATTGCTTGATATCCGGAGTTCCCAGCGTAGAAAAGATGCTCTTGATTAAGGCAAGGTCGCTTCCAAGATCACCAGAATCGAACAAGGTTTGAGAACCCAAGCTCACCACTTGAGCAACCACACAACCAGTTGCCCACATGTCGAGACTGGTGTTGTACCACTGATTACCAAACATGAGTTCCGGAGGGCGGTAGCTCGTCGTGCCTACGTCCATGATCTTCTCCTTCGCGGGCTCAGATGATGCATCCTCAGCTGACCATGCGATGCCAAAGTCAGAGATGTAGGCCGGTCCAGACGGACTTTTGAGCAAGATGTTGGACGGCTTTATATCTCGGTGAATTATTCCGCAACTGTGTATGTGCGCAAGACCTTGCATCAACTGTGAGAGAATGATCTTCTGGTCTCTTGGTTGCAGCCTGCCCTTGCTGAGTTGATCGTCAAGGGTATATGGCATGAAGGGGAAGGCCAATATAAGTCGACCACCAGCTTGCTGGAAACTCTCAACAAGCTCCACAACGAAGTCATGACGAGCTTGTTCCAGTAGTCGTACCTCACGCACAGAGTCATGAGGTGGCTCTGTGGCAGATGGATTTGTGACTTTGAGAGCAACCAAACAAGGATGTCTCTCGAAGCCATGGGTTTTTGGAGCGATGCCACAATCGGCCTGGGCCATAGCTTTGTAAACTTCAGAGAACAAGCCGTTGGTGTGGTGTACTGCATTTGTGTAACGACCGAGTGTTACACCGCCGGTCGGCAACACGAGATCGCATTCCACTACCTCGCTGGATTGCTCATGTGCGCTCGAGCTCAATGACAAGTCACGGACTACAGCATCAATACGAGATTGGTAATCTTGCTAGACATGAGGGTATCAGAAACAAAAACAGCTCGAAAAGGGGGAACACAGTATGCCTGATTACCAAATCATCAGAACTATCAAAGGTGGTTTGCTCTAAACTCATAGCTTGGTCCTGGGCGTGGCTGGGAGAGAGATCAGTATCAGCGAGCGCGAGAGCTGCCTGTCTGAGGCACGGTCAGCAGTCTGCATGGCGAACGGCTTTGGATGACGCCTGACTTGCACTTTTGATATAGTCTCGAATCTCTCTAGAAAGGTCAAGCTGGGAGGCATGGCTGAAGGACTGCAGAAGCGGACAAAACAAGATGATATTGGCTATTATTGAAAATGGCTTGTCGTGGCTGTCTCGGGTCGAGCAAAAGGGCAAGTGGGTCCAGATTTTGAGTTTTACGGGGAGCCATGATGTCGTCCCCTCGGTCCTGCCGGCGGCGAGTTTAGCAGCAGGCGCTCGCTCTGCCAAAGGTTTGAGACACTCGACCTGAGACGTCCCCTCTGCTCTCTTCCAGCACCTTGCAAGCAGATCTTGCTCGACTTACAGGCCACAGCTTCGGAGACTAGAAATCCCTGTGGAGGAATAGAGACAGACGGCGTCCGAACAAAGACGTGCATTCTCTTGTCGCCTCTCCCAGCGTCGCTTCTCTACGACGACTTGCGACACAGCCGTGTGACCGCCAACAACCTCTACGGCACGATGCGCTTCACTCAACTCCCCCTGATCATCGCTTCGGCCGTCATCGTCTCTGTACCTACTGTCCTTGCTGCCGATGGAGGCTTGACCGGCCCTTCGTCCAAGGTCACTGCCAACGGACTCGAAATCGTGACGGCCAACCCCAAGGCATGCAAACGCCCTACCAAATCCGGCGACGAGATTAGTGTACACTATCGCGGAAAACTACAGTCCGATGGCACCAAATTTGACGAGTCATACAAGCGTGGTGTGCCTCTCAGCTTCAAACTCGGTGCTGGAGAAGTGATAAAAGGATGGGACCAAGGTCTACTAGGCATGTGTGTTGGTGAACAAAGGAAGCTGGTCATCCCTCCGGAACTGGCCTATGGCCATAGCGATCTGGGAATCATTCCTCCGGATAGTACTTTGAGTATGTTTCGCCTTGCCATCATGTAATCATTGTTCACGAACTGACACGCTTAAAAGTCTTCGATACAGAGCTCATCCAGATAGCTGGTGTACCAGCCGAGATCGACGAGCCAGCCATCAGGCCCGAGGAACTTCTGCCACCTCCTCCCATTCCGCAAGACGATTTTCCTCCGCCACCGCCTCCCGGCAGCGAGAAGGGCCCCATGGTTCAAGCACAGGATGGTGAATGTAAGCTGTTGGGCCCCTTCGCACTGATCGTTCAGGCCGCACTAGGCGCACTCGCTCTGCTCTCGCTTGTGTTCAAACGTTGGAGGGAACGCCCCAGACGCCCACTCAAGATCTGGTTCTTCGATGTCTCCAAACAGGTCGCCGGTACTTTTTTGCTCCATCTCGCTAATCTGGGCATGTCCATGTTCTCGTCGGGAAAATTTGACCTGGCTAGCATAAAATCTGAAGAGATCTCTGCAAGCGTTTCTGCTGTCACTGCTGATGACGGCAAGATGCCAAATCCTTGTTCATTCTATCTCTTGAACCTTGCTATTGATGTAAGTAAACCTCACTCGATCTGGAGGAATTCGTGCTGACAATCTCACAGACCACTATTGGCATCCCTGTCCTTGTCATATTGTTACGCGTTCTACACAGTCTTTTCGCAAAAACTCCTATCGCAAATCCACCAGAGTCCATCAAGTCTGGCTACTATGGCAATCCACCGCGCGCTACCTGGTGGCTCAAGCAGTCTATCATTTACTTCATCGGACTATTCGGCATGAAACTCTTCGTCTTCTTGCTCTTTGCAATGCTTCCATGGTTGCCATGGGTCGGCGACTGGGCTCTACGCTGGACCGAAGGCAACGAGGCTCTTCAGATCGCGTTTGTAATGTTCATCTTCCCTGTGGCTATGAACGGCATCCAATACTACATCATCGACAGCTTCATCAAAGGCAAGGAATCAGACAGGGAAGGTTTCCAAGCAGTGCCTACCGAGGACGACGACGAGCACGCTAGAGACAGTGATGATGTAGAGGACGAAGACCGATTCAAGAGAAGGGATAGAGTCACCACGGCGGAGCATGTTGCCGAGGCTAACCCTACAGCAGTGCCTTCTTATGATCACGATTCGGACGCTGAAGCCTCAAGTGGAGGAAGCTCGAATCGCAGGAAGTAGCAAGTCCAATGCTCTAGACTACTGTAGATAGTATGAGTCTTTGCGAAGAAATCTCTCATTATGCATCAGATTCATCTGCTAGATCTTCCAATGGGGCTCTTTGACCGTCGACGAAGTGATTGACGTGATACACGGTGCGAAGAACGGTGTCTGTGATCTCCATCTCGACTTTGGCTCCTATGCCGCCTGTTCGAGTCTCTCTTGTCGCCACGGCTGCGTGTTTCTTCTCTCTTGTCATGTCTGGTTGTGCCTTCGAGTGAGAAGCCTTCAAGACTGTCCACGCTTTGACTTCTTTCTCTGCGGTCACGTTTGTGTCGACGCTCTCTTCTCCTCTGCCTCTCTTCTCTCTCGGCTTGTTCTAGCTCTCTCAATTCGCGTTCCTTCTGCATCTTCCAGTTCTCCCTGTCCGTCTCGGCTTGCTTGAGTTGCGTCTGTGCTTTGCGCATGAATGCCATGGGATCGTTTGAAGTCAACCTTGTTTGCTCCCTGTCCCTACGACTTGGGTCTTCATTCCCCCATACATCCTTACTGGGCTCCCGCTTTTCGGTACCTTGTTTGCTCGACCAAACATACCATGGTACCGAGGACGTCGACTGCTTGAATCCAGCCGCATTCGAGAAGCGCATGGTGTATTGATCTTCAAACTCACGCGCCTTCTTTGCCTTCTCAGCTTCCGCTTCGGCATTGCGAGAATTGGCCAACAAAGCACGTTCCTTAGGTGCTGCAAAAAGATGAATATGGCCAGCGTGATCTGTCAATGACACATCATCTTCATGCCTACTATTCTCGCTGTTGCTTAGCTTTTCACGGGCAGCAGCTCCAGTAGCGACGTCTTCTCTGGCAATCCTCATCTCTCTGTCGGTATCATCCTCGCCTCTCAAACGCCTTCGTTTGCGATCCCGACCGTCATCACCGTGACGAGGCCGGCGAGTACGATCGCTTTCTCCAGGTGGTGATGGCCTTGTTATTGGTGGCGGCACCTCACCTCTCAGGATTGCAGTCCGACGAGCGGCATCTTCTTCCTGCATGCGTCTTTCATCCTCTTCCTCTCTGGCTTGGGCGGCGGCCTCATCTCGACGCACACGATCGACGTTTTCTCGATTGTAAACGTTCCAAGACTTTTTGCCCAACAAGTGTAGAACCATGGCGTCGCGGCACGAAGGACGATGAGAGTCAGACCAAGTCACACTGGTCTTCCGGCGGCCGTTATGTCAAAAAGGAAGCAGGCTGCTTGTGGTGGCTTGACGTGTGAGGGTCAAACGGCGTGGAGCTGCGAGTGACGAATGAGAGATGGGCGGGCCAGATTCCGTGGCCGAGTGGAGCACAACGGTTCGGCGCGGGCTCGAAAAGGCTGTGATGACTCGCGTCTGTGGGAGGAGCGTGAACGTGAACGTATTGAGCCCAGCGAACTGGTGATGGACTAGAACCAAACGAGCTGCGCTGCATGAGCCGTCTGCCCCTTCTGTCGCCGTGCTACCTCGTGCGACTGTAATGTCTTTTCTCCCTCGCTCTCTGCTGTCCCTGGCCGTCTTGTGTCTTCTGCCCTCTGCTGTCCCTCCGTCTTTGCGCTGTCCGTAGAAGACTCGCGGACCTCTCAGCTCTCAAGCCAACACCAGCGACTCGACGCGCCAATTGCCAACGGCCACAAAGAGACAGCATACGGTTACCCGCGTCGCACCTTCCTTCGAGCGGCCGCCCCAGCCATTTCCCTCATCCAGTGTCCACAACCAAAGAACCTCCCTCGCTCAAGCGATCCGCTCAATTGCAGGGGGCTCGGACGCTTAATCTCACATACTTTTTTCCACCTTTTCCAAGAGCAACAAGACAAGACTGACGAGGCTCGCTCTCGACATCTCTAACATTTCAACTACTCGTGCTCTGCCCTCGACCACCCTCTGCGACACCCGAGTCAACTTCATATATCGTCCCGCTCGGCAATCGCGTCAGCCGTGGCTAGTCACAGCTCGAGCATTCCCTGACACGTCAATCGCACGTCATGCCGACATATTTGATCCATGGTTTTCGCTGGCCGCGACCACTTATCCGCATCCATATCATTCTCCAGAATCTTGACGATGCAGCTGCGGAATGGCTCATCGCGCCTGCGACGACCGAGACACTGCTCGAGAACTTTACCGAATTGTGGCCGCAGACTGTTGCGAATCTGCCCAACCTTCGCTTCGTAGAGCAATTCGATCCCACCGATGAGTCTCCAGCTGCCTGTTCACAACCCTACGCCTACGTTGCAGACATCTGCGAACAGGTCAAATTGGGCATTGAGGTGGACGAGGTCCGTGGGAAAGGTCTAGGCGATGAACAATGGAACGCCCTCATGGAGTTGAGAGACAAGCTTGCGCCGGATGAGAAGGTTGGCTGGTTCGTGGTTGTTTGTGGGGACGAAGATCGCACAGATACAGGCCTGGAAGAGGAGGAAGAGGAGGAAGAGGAGGAAGCCTATGCGACAAATACGACATTGCCAGTCGAGCTACCAGTTCGGGGAGCGGCGCATACTCGACCGGTTACGTCCAAAGAAGGCGTTTATAATGGAGCTACGCCCGAGACTACCTACACCAACTACAGCGACGCGACGAGTTCACGGCGTAGCAGACAAAGCAGAAATAGCAGCGAAGTATGCTTCAAGCTCGACAAGACACGGCTACCAAACTAACAAACGTGCAGCGTACCCCTACCGTCACGACAGCACCGACAGCAAGTCCCAGTCTTGAGTCACCACGCGAGAAGAAAGGTCTGCGCAAGATGTTCAGTATGGTGAGGCAGAAGAGCATGTCGAGTCTGCGTAGCAAGAAGAGGTGAGAGGACACATCCCCAGAACGCGACCAAGGATACTGACTGTACTAGCTCCAAGAGCCTACGCGAAACAGCGCGTAGCGATTCGGGCTCAGCACCACCACCACCAGTGCCAGCAGTACCGTCCATGGCTCAATCACCCAGACCATAACCCCCGTACTGATTAGTGACTGGTCAATCTGCACGAGAGAACCAAGACCATTGGCATCGGGGTTTTTCATTTCTTCATAGCCCTGGGAAAGGACTTGGGACGATTGTACAAGACTTATCCATTGGACATGTCTTCTTGGCGAGCGGGACTCTCAAAAGGCGTACTTGGGCAGTGGTTCTACAGACTTACAGGCAACAGCATCTACACAGATATTAGATAATTCGAGTAGTCTCTATGAAACATGATTGATATGGGAACGTGGTGGTTGATGTACAGACAGCTCAGAAGGGATGGTGAAGGCGAGGGCGGTGGCCGGCGCGAACCCCGCAGACGTCAGATCGCGGGTTGACGCATACCAGCTCGACCATTCATTCATCACAAACAATCAACCGCTCACTCGAGTTGGAGAACCTAGTCGTCATGGCGCCGGCATCAACCTTAGTTGTATGAACCAGCAGACTCCCAAAACCACAAACAGAATGCAAGAACTGACGACTGACACGTGCCCAAACAGAACAAGCTCAAAGTCCAGCTCAAGCTGTCAATCTCGCGCCTACGTATGGTACAGCAAAAGGACACGGCGATCGCCAAACAGCAACGTCGCGCCATGGCCCAGCTGCTCGAGCAAGGCAAAGACGAGTCTGCCCGCATCCGTGTCGAGAACATCATCCGTAGCGACTTGACCACCGAATTGCTCGAGATCCTCGAACTATACTGCGAACTACTACTCGCGCGTGCTGGGCTCCTGGAAGCCAAAGAGTGCGATGCAGGGCTGGAAGAGGCTGTCAAAAGTATCATCTTTGCGGCGCCCAGGACCGACGTCAAGGAGTTGCATAATGTCAGGGCGCTATTGGCTGAGAAGTTTGGCAAGGACTTTGTGCTGGACGCGACGGAGAACAAAGACGAGAAGGTTGCAAAGCGTGTCGCGGATCGCTTGAGAGTGGAGCCGCCCAAGCCCGAGCTGGTCGAGGCCTATCTGTCGACTATTGCGGATGCCTACAACGTCGATTGGCCAAAGGGTCGTCTGGCGGCTAGGGAAGCGGCCGCCAACCAAGAAGATGATGATGACGATGATGACAACCCTAGTGGTGGTCAAAAGGTGCCGGCTCTGGAAGCGCCAGAAGGTACAGAACCACTGGTCGCAGCAACTCCTCCACGCAACTTGGGTCCAAAGAGTCCTGTTAGTGTTGTGCCGCCGAGTCCATCAACGGATAACGTCTCTCCGCGCATCAAGCTACCAGGGCCGCCGGATCTCAAACCTTCGGCCAAGATGGTAAAGGCAAACAAGCCCGACACGACGGGTCCTGGAGGCAAGATTCCAGATGTGAACGAGTTAGCAGCGCGGTTTGCTCAGCTGAAGAGGTAGCGCCCTTTATGCTTCTCAATCTAGAGTCTCGAGGGTTTGATGCAGTCGAGACCTAATGCACTAATATCCTTTCTTGCCCTGTGCATGCTCAACCTCTTCGCATACCCTGCTGCAGTGAATATCTCGTATCAATGGCACATGAAAACGAAAGATATGTGTACATGTTGCACAATCCACATATCTGGTGAAACTGACTGCTATAGCAAAGACTGGTTTGTATCACGATTGAATAAACATTCTTGGAGTCAAAATTCGCAACCGGACAACTCAACATCGCAATCAAAACGACAGGAAACCGGGCTGAAGATGTGTCTTGTCTATTCGGTATAGCTACAAGAGGGTACAATAGTTTCTGTGATCAAAATGAGATTCGTCGAGAAGCTTCATCTCATCCACTTCCTCTGGTCACACACAGTTCACAGGTAGATACGATCAAAGACAAATGTGCGGGTCTGGAAGCTTGAACTTTGTTCAAATTGAGGCGAAGATAAGGGTAAAAGGTGAAGAAGATCCGACGGATACATTCAAGAAGAACACATTCAAGAAAGACAACTCCGACTATATCATCCCTATATGCAATATGTCATCCAGACATACATGCTCATTCAGCATCGCTTAGATACATTGAGAGTAGTAGTCGTTCTGGACCTTGCAAGTCGAGCCAGACTCGCAGACCGTGGCTCCAGTGTAGCCTTTGCCGCCACACTGCTGGTACTTCTTGACAGTACCGCTAGAGTCGGTAGCAGTGGGAGCAGCGCTAGTGGACTTGACGGAAGTGACCATGGTGGTGGGGTTGGCAGACGAAGCAGAGGTGACGGGGACCTTGGCCGAGGCGCTTGAGCTAGTCTTGGGGGCAGCAGAGGTGGCAGCGGCAGAAGTTCCGGCAGCAGAAGAGGCGGGTGCGGAGCCGGAACCGCTGGGCCAGACGGCAGGGCCAGGGGGCTGGTAGTTGACGGGGATGGGGTAGTAGATGCTCAGCTCAAGGCTGTCTTCGTGGCCAGTGTAGACACCGGGGATCTTGACGGTAGGGGAAGGCTTGGCGGTAGAGCTGCCGGAAACCTCAATTTGAGCGCAAGAGATGTAGAATTGGGCACCGCCGAAGGACGAGGCGCTGTGGAGACCAATATGCTCAATACGGAGGAGGTACTGGCCAGCTGGGGTGTCCTTGGGGAGGTCGAAGGTGACCTTGCTGAGGTGGTCGGCCTTGAAAGTAAGACCGTTGTCGCCATCCTTGTAAGTGTTGGCACCCATGGTGTAGATCTGTCAATTGAGTGCACAGTTTGCATGCTTCTTGTCTAGAGAGTGGTATGCTACAACAACTGCCGCATTGCAGAGGACCATCCAAAAAGTTGAGGGCTCCTGAAGAGAACTCTGCAATGCAATGGAGATTCGAAGCGGACACAGAGTTGAAAACACCCCCTGGGGATCATTGACTTGTGCTTACCTTGAACCAGTCACCAGAACCGTCGTACTTGGAGGCATCGCCGTCAGCCTTGGACACGTAAACGTTGAGTGGACCAGGGTGCTGGATGGGAGTGTCGACAGCGAAACCAACAGTGTCACCAGCGGCAACCTTGTAGGTCTTGGTCTGGGCACCGGTGTCGAGACCACCAGCGTTACAGATGAGATCCTTCGAGGTGACATCGGTGACGGGCGAGTTCATGTTGCTGTTCTGGCGAACATACTCGTACTCCTTGGTAACCACGTCTCCTACGATGAACTGGTTGAAGCGGTAGTGAGCCATTGCGGTCTGAGCCAGAGCGGCAGCAGCCATGATGGTAGCGAAGGAGCGCATTTTGGAATGTTTGTTGTGTATAACGCAAAGGTCTTCTTGAAGAACGAAAGGTGGCAGAACGAATGAATTTGTGGTTGGTGAATGATGAATAACGGACGACCAGCGACCAGATTGGCAGAGAAAGAATGAATGAGGCTTGAATGCTTGATTGAAAGAGCATAGAGTTCGAGAGAAGAGGCTTTATATACTGACCTGCTCATTATACCCACTGCTGAGCCAACTACTGAAGTGGGGGCATACCCTAGGATCCTGTTTCAGATGGTTCGGTTATGCTGTAAGCGAAGCGGCAGAATGTGGTCTGTTTCGTGTAGAAGCTTCAACGACAGCAGTTTACTGGGACCAGTCCAAGTCCTCAATAGCTTGTATACTCTAAAGAGCTTGGCGAGGCGATTCGATGTATATCCTGGACAATTGTTGTCTTTCATGGTTGGCTCTCTGCAGGCCACATGAGCAAGAACAAATGGCATTCGTGTCGAAATTCAATGCATCTGATCCTACGATACGGTATACACAGGATATACTATTGCCTACCAAGCGAGATTATAAGGCCATGTACATGTTAATCACACCGCGATTGAAGATGTGATACAGGACAGCGCGAAGAGAGATCTGGAATGAACTGGAGTGGAGAAAGCGGCGGCTCATGCCAAGACTTGGCACCTGCGGGCCGTTCCCGGAAGTGTGTTTCGGCCAGCAGGAGAACCTCTCGTTGCGCCTTGCTCCGTTCTTCAACACACGGCGACCCACTGTGTTTTGTGAAGATTAAGTTCTCTCTCGCATACCGGGCGTCTACTGGGCTTGCATTTTGTTCATCGATCGTGCGCGAAAAGAATTTGAGTAGAGGACAGTGTGCTAGCGAACCACAGACTTACCATTACCGCCAATGCTCGAGAGGATCACCTGAGGTTTTCCATGGTCAAGTTAATCTAGGCTATGCACCAAAGTCATCAAGACAGTACGTGTAAGTATTGGACCTCCAGAAGAGACATTTTCTGATCATCGAGAAGCCGCCACCAGTAGCTATGAATAAGAAGAAGGCGTGCACCGAATGTAGGCAGCAGAAGGTTTGACATGTCAACACCAAGCCAATATGGGCGAGTCGCGCTGAGCTTAGCATCTACCACAGGCTAAATGCGATGCATACTTGAACTTAAGCGATGCTTGTTCGCGATGTAAACGAGTTGGGTTGCAATGCACCGTCTCCGATCCGTTCAAAAGGGAGAACAAACGCCAGTATGTGACCACGAGGAAGGTGCCACCCTCATCGCTTATGCCTCTACAGGAGACTATCAGAGCTTGAGCAAGAGACAGACACTCTACGGAGGCGTCTCATGACAGAAAATGTCCAATCCGGTGTCATCGAGCCCGTGCAAACAGAGCGCCACGACCAATCTAATATACCTTCTCACTCTACAGCGAAACACTTCCATGTCTCTAGTGGAGAATTGCCCTTCCAGTCTCTTGGCTCGGCATCTCTTGCAACTCCTTCTAGTGCAACTAACAATGTAACCTTGGATGGTCAAGCACTAACGACAGCCTCTCGAACATTGGATGGAGTGACCGTATCTGCCAGTGATATCAATGGCATCTTCGAACTCTACTTTCAGGAATACTCACAATTCCTACCAGTCCTCGATCCCAGGCCGTCGCCAGATTTGTGCTATCAGCAATCACCTGTGCTGTTCTGGATCATCATTGGAACTGCTTGCAGAAGCTATTCAAGAAACCCAACTCTTCTAAGCGCACTTGCAAAAGGCATCACTAATGCGGCCTTACTGTCCGTAACCACCACTGGATCACCTTTGCAGCGTGTTCAGGCGCTTCTGCTGTTGGTCACATGGCCTCTTCCCGACGCTGTTGAAACTAACCAACAAGAGATGAACTATGTCTTTGCCGGTCTGCTACTGCATCTGGCGCAAAGAAGTGGGCTACATGTGCCGCTCGGCTCTGACGAGTTTTTCAGAGCCAAAACACCCAATCTTCCGGACATAGGCATAGCTCGTCGAAATGAGCTCTGGGCACAAATCGTATTGACTTATCAAAGGTGAGTACGAGTCTAGCAGCATTCCCGTGTGCTAGGGTATTTGAGATGCGTGGTTGTAAAAATGCATAGTGCTAGTAAGCAACAGAGTTAGATCCATAGGGTAAAGTCATCTTCGGATGTCTCAGTGGCCACACCTCTGTCTACAAAGTAACTGTGTATTCTATAGCTCGTGATGGCATCACATGTCATCGTGTGGTAGAAGAGTCGGTATTAAGGTCGCGATGGTCTTTTGCACACGGGAAGGTGCAATTTCGGACGTTGCTGATTTTTTCCCAGGAGCTGCATATGCAAAGGTTTCTTAGCACGCACTTCTTTCGATATATCTCCTGAGATGAGCCAGAGCCACTCTCGGCAGCAAACACTATCCTCGGCACTGAAGCTGCGCATCAAGTGGCAGGATCTATGCGTTCAATGCGGCTCGGCTGTGTCAGAAAATGGAATGCGCAACTTGACTCCTGATCAAGATCGCGCGCTGTCAATCATTATCAAAACGTATGAACTCCAAGTCAGAGATTTAGAGTCTAGTGCTGCAGATGGTAAGTGCTCAGAAACCCTTGTCTGCGCGTAATGCTTCAGTAATAACGAAACTCGGGCTGCTATCATACGCTGTGTCATATACGCTGACATATTCCAGACTCTGACCAACTTGAATGCAACATTGCTCGACTTTACATCCGAAGTTTCTACTTTTTGAAGCAGGACAAGACATCATATGCCGCCAGCTTCGACAAGATCCAGCAAACTGCCCGCCAAACCGTCGTCAAGGTGGAAAGGCTCATCCACAGTGTCTCAAATCCAGTATCGATACCGAACTACATTGTTTGCGCTCTTCTGTTTGCCGCCTACGCCCTACTCCGCATCTTAAAATCATCTATTGCTTTTCTCTCTGGCGAGAGTGAGGAAGCAAAGTCATCGCTCTTTACCACTATCAGTTTGTTAAAGCGCCTGTCTATAGATGCCAACGACATGTGTTCCAAATCATGCACATTTCTTACACAACTATGGAACAGTCCGAGAGCGTTCAAGAAAACAGACGGGACTGATATGTTGGATCTGAGAGCGAGAAGCCGGCTCAATGGCAGCCATGTCGTCGATGCCATTCTCTGGTGGCGAGAGGAAAATGATCCGCACTTCAGACTGCAGATGCAGACCTTGAAAAATAGCTCTATAGGTAAGTCTTCGACACAGTGATCTGAAGATGTGTCACACACTGACATTCAAAAGATCCGACAGATCCACTAAGATCGGGTGCTCAATCTGGCCATTCAGTCGAGAAAGAGCAACAACAGCCACCGACGATTGATTTTGATACTTCTTTGTTCGATTTTGACTACTTCATGAGCGGCGATCTTTCTCTACCACAAAACCTCTTCAACTTCCCAGGTTTAGATCCCATGGGGTCGAGCAACACATAGACTGGACAACCGTATTCCTCGAAGTCACGATATGTACTCTGCAGACTCAGGTATTCGATGTCTAGGCCTTATCAAGCCGAAGCTTCCTACCCTATCGGAGCTCTCTCATCCAAGCCTACTTCTCGATTCTTCCTGTACAAGACCACAACTTTCATATACTAGACACTTTGTATCTCGTCCCGTGCTAATGGAATTCCATCTGTGGTTATTGTTCTATACTGTCTCGCTACATATACTTGGATGATATATGGGTCTCTATTGTCGTCCTCGATCCTTCTGCACTTTGGTGATTTTCTGCGGTGTCCATCGAGCGACCCCTTCCAGAAGTTGCATCCTATCTCAGTAACCCTTATCTCTTAACCTCTCTCTGCTCTAGCTTCGTCTTTTCCGCAGCACGCCATTCAGGTCCCCATCTTATGACTGCCCACAGACAAGGTGTCGTCAACACCCAGAGAAAGGCCACCGCCGTACTCGCCCATCCAATCCCGATAGCGCCGACCAAAGGCTGTGCAAAGGCCGTAAAGGCAGCACCCATACCACATCTAGCCAGGTTGTTCGCTGCAGATGCCGTGCCTGGCTGATGTAAGTTGATGTCGACGATCAAAGTACTAAACACATTGAAAGCTCCCGTGGTGAAGTTGCCGACGAAGAATAACATGATCAGTGGACCTGCCAATGAAGTCTTGTAATGCATTACCCAGCCGTAGGTTATGGTGACAATGGCCGAAGCATAAATTGCTGGGATGCCGACTTGCAGACGTGCCTTCTCGATGGGGAAGGCGTCAGATTCTTTGGCGTTTGGAGAAGATTCACCGGAGGGATCGAGCTGATGTGTAAGGCGTTTGTAGTTGCGGTCCAGAAGTATGCCGACAGAGAAGCGAGAAGCCATGCACCCAACACCAAAGGGCAAGTAGCAAAGGCCGACTTGCAAAGTGTTCAAACCATATTCCTGAGAAAGTTGGTCGGTCAAGGTGATCAGAACGATGTAAAAGCCTGCGTACAAGAAGGCGCCACAGAGTAGTATAAGGCCATCTTCCTTTTTGAATATGATGAGTAGCGAAGTGAATGGATTTGGCCTCTTTTTGGAGCGCTGCAGCGTTCCAGTTTGCTCGGTAACATTTGCCTTCCGCAGGCATGACCTTAACGTTCGGTTCCATTTCTGCGGTGGAACAGAGCCATTTCCGACGACAGCTCTGCAGGTCTCGGGTAGAAAAGAGAGCGTCACGACCAACATGACTCCAGAAAAGATGGCCAAGAACCAAAAGATAGATGGCCAGCCAAGAAAGGTTTCCAGCAGACCGCCGATTGTAGGACCTATAGCAGGTCCGAGCATGATCCCAACACTTGCATACGCAATCCATTTGCCTCTTTCCGCTCTCGTTGAGACATCGGCGACGACGGCCTGACCCAAAGCGACCGTGGCTGCTGAACCAGAGCTTTGGACGCAACGGAGGACCAGTAGGGCGGCATATGATCTTTGACAAGCTAATGCGATATTTGCTACTATTGAGACAACAAGACAACCGATGTAAGCAGGTCTTCTGCCCTTGACGTCGGACAGGTTGCCAAAGAAGGTCGGACCAATAGCCTGAAAGATCTGGAGCATGTTGTCAATGTCTGGAATTCTCGCAGTACAGGACAATGGCTCACCAAGTAAGTTGTTACTGTCAAGTTGATGTCCGATGTCGAGACAGACAAGTCTTTTGCAAGTGTGCCGATAGCTGGGAAGTAAATGCTCGCTGATAATGGAGATAGCAGACCGATGAAAGATATGGTCAAGACGATGAGTTTCTTTTCTGTGTTGGTGAAAGTCGAGAAGGGAGGTGCAGGATCTGTATCAGATGATATTGTGCCAAGTGCCTTTTCAGCATCGACAACTGCATTGCTGGATGTTTCTTCGTCGCTTGGTTGTGTCTGATCAACAGTGGTCGAAGCCAGGGTTGCGCTTGCCTGTTGCATGATGATACTGGATGTCAGATAGTATCACGTATTTTCGTTGGCGGACGCCAGAGACTGTGAGATTGTTATGGGATTAACGAGCAAAGACGACGTTATTAGCAGCGCAGGTTGTAGTCATATAGCCAAGTGTGGTGCATCGACCGGCCCTGGACGCCGGTTCAGGCCCGGTTCAGGCAAAGACTCCCATCATCCTTCCCTTGTGCTGTCAAGACAGACGTCAGAGAATCAATTGCAACCATCAGTCTCTCTGATTGTAGTGTCCACAGGTTTGCTGGAAGATAAGACGAAGATCTTTAGTGGTAATTGTCTGACCGTTGTTGGACCAAAAAAAGGAAGAAATATGAAAGCTGGTGAAGAGTGGGGTGAGAAAGAAGATAGATTTTGCGAATAAGAACCAATCATTGCGCCGTGAACTTTCTTCCTGGGAAAATGAAAATGGTATCCCCGTATAACTACTAGATTACAAATGCAGAACTCCCTCTAGAAATGCTTTTACAGCATCAAGCTGAGGGGGTTCTCAATGGCGGCCTTGAGCTCCTTCATGAACTCACCACCGACAGCACCGTCAACGACCTTGTGGTCGAAAGAACCGGTGATGACGATCTGCTCGTCCCACTCGATGCCGTCCTCGTTCTCAGAGGGGATGGCGACCTTCTTGACAGCGCCGACGGCGATGATGCAGGCCTGGGGAGGGTTGATGACAGCAGTGAATCTGTCAATGGCAGCGTTCATACCCATGTTGGAAATGGTGATGGTACCGCCCTGGTACTCCTCGGGCTTGAGCTTGCCGTCACGGGCACGCTTGCCGAGCTCCTTGATCTGGCTGGAGATGGACTCGAGACCGGTACCGTTGACGTTCTTGACAATGGGGGTCATGAGGCCGACGGGGGTAGCGACAGCGACCGAGACGTCAACAGTATTGTGTTGACGAACGAAGACGTTGCCGTTCTCCTCGCGCCAGCTGGAGTTGGCAGCAGGGACCTTGCGGGCAGCGGCGGCGAGAGCCTTGACGAGGAAGTCGTTGACCGAGAGCTTGTACTTGGCGTCGGCAGCCGAGTTCAGGGCCTGGCGGAGCTTCATGAGCTTGCTGACAGAGATAGACGAGGCGACAAAGTAGTGGGGGTTCTCGTTCATGGACTGGGTCAGACGAGCGGCAATGGTCTTGCGCATGGACGAGGCAGGGACGTCCTCGTAGGTGGGGACACCGGCGGGGACAGCGCCAGCGGTAGCAGCGGGCTTGAACTTCTCAATATCCTCCTTGGTGACGCGACCACCGGGGCCAGTGCCCTTGACCTGGCTGATTGCAACACCCTTCTCGAGAGCGAGCTTCTGGGCAGCGGGGCTGAGCTTGGGCTGGCGCTCA
>JALPCE010000392.1:0-19058 GCA_026538705.1 Aureobasidium sp. GC_Fusr_1 | reverse complement strand
AGCAGTGCTGAAAGTGGATGGAATCCATGGAATTCCGGTCGATTCCAACTCCATTTGGAATGACCCTCTTTCCAACTCCATTTGTTCCATGGAATTGAGTGTATTCCATGGAATTCCATAGCTCCATAGAACCGTTGGATTCCATGGATTATCCATGGAATCCAAATGGAATTCCATGGCTTGGTTAGGGTTGTCTTGTCAGTCTATAGCTTAAAGTACTTAAGCTTCGTTAGAATAATCAAAAAAACCTTCAACACACGGCAACACCTTGTTTTGTAGTTAAATACCATTAAACTCAATTGTATTATAACTATACTGCTATTCTTTAAGCTATCAAACAATATAGCACTATACTTAAAGGCAGCAAGGGTCATTTTAGAAGGTATAAGCCCCTAGTTAGGGTGCTTAGGGCAGCAACCAATCTTAGGCTCCTCTAAGGTCAATTACTTCCTTAATTAGCCCTAATACTTTCTTAACCCCTTTCTTAACCACTGCTTACTACCTTTTCATAGGGCAACTACGCTCCGGATTAAGCTTAAAAGCACTGTTTCACACATTGTTTGCTTCCTAAATTAGCTCTAAAACAGGCTATAAATTAAGCTTAAAAGCTATTTCACATGGTGATTATGCTCCGAATTAAACTTACAACTATACCACCTGCCTCTTTATAAGCCTTTTTATAAGGCAACTACCTTCTTAATTAGGCAGCAGCCTTCTTAACCACACTAACACGCTCTTAAATACTAGTTATAAGCCTATTTGATCACTTGAATTCATTAAGCTCTTACTAGCTTCTAATCTTAAGTATATAAACCACCTTCTCTTCTACATTAAACCTCTTCCTCTTCCTTAACATCTACTACCTTCCCTTCCCTCTTCTACACCTTCTACACCTTCTACTTCCTTCCTTAACCTACATAACATCATTATAACTTACATAACATCTTTACAACTTCTATAACACTATGGGGAGTTAGTGTTTAAGGTCTATCTTAGGTTGTAAGGCTTTTAAAGTCGGTAGTGCGTTAATAGTTTAAGGGGATATTAAGTTAGGAGGTAGCTAGCGTAGAGCTTAAAAGGGATAGACTATCATCATCTTAATTAAACGAATAAAGAGAACTTAAATAGGAGTTAATAGAAGCTTAAGATACTATTAAAGCAAGAGGTTAATAGTAGTTGTGGTATATAAGCTTGTGGGTTAAAGACTTTTCAGTGTTAAGAGTAGAGACTATGCCTAATTAGGCCAGTCTTGGCAATTCCATGGAATCCATATGGAATTCCATATGGAATGGATAATCCATGGAACCAAAGGCTATTCCAACTCCAGTTCAATTCCATGTGGAAAGCATGGAAATTCCAAATAGAATTCCATCCACTTTCAGCACTGGACGGGAGCGTACTGAAGTATGCTGAGCAGACTCGCGGTGAATTACTCAAGGCAATGCGCAGGTACACGTGGTGGACCCTCCTGGATCTCGACAAGAAAAGCCCGGTCTATCACAGTACCATTCTCCGAGCTCTCGCCGCTGGTAACTTCTTGCGAGTCGCCAAGCACGTTCCAGGAGGAGGCCCCAATTCATACCAACAAGTTGACGACGGCAGCAACGTCACTTTGTGGAGTGGTTCCGATCTTCGTCCTTCGGCAAGCTTCAATGAATGGGTCTTCTTCAACGAATGCTTCGACCACCCTGAGAAGGGAAGATGCATCCGTAATGTCTCCGCCATCAAGCCGGAGCTTTTCTTGACAGCCAAGCCGAAGGCCTGGTGGGATGCTCAGGACAGACCAGAAGGCCACATCAAGATTGCCCTCATCACGGAGTTGGCAAAGCTGAGTGCATGGTCCAAGGACAAGATTCGTGGTGGCTTCCGCTTGACTGCTCCTTGATCTGGTATGTGTCTCCGCTCCTTCCTTTTCAACATTGCTGGGCTTCGGTCCTCAATATGACTTGCTAACACTGTTGGGCTTCGGTTCTCGGTATCTTTGAATAGCTAGCCACAGCTGGACTTCGGCCCTCTGTATTTTTCTCACATCCACTGTTGGGCTTCGGTTCACAGTACGAATATAAAATTTATCCATCGCTTCGTTGTGCCTTCGAGTATCATGTTATGTGCTCACTATGTTGAAACTCTTCCAGTTATGGATATCGATAGCGAACTTTATCGTAACATGTTGATTGAGAGTTTGGTTGTGAGAGTCGAAGAAGGATGGGGGCCGCCTTTTGGTATCCACCAAGGTCTATCTCATACTGTCTAATCATCCTCCTGGCCCATCTAGAACACAGACGTATTCAATTTGGTCACCAAAAACGTTGAGTAGACATGTCACCATCAGAAAAGGATATCAAAGTTCTGCTTTTTGGGCCAAAAGCGTAAGAGTGTCATCTTATTCCAAACCGAGTGATTTATTGGAAGCACACAGCACTGATGTGTTCTACGCCCTCGTCCTCGGACCAGACAAGGATGCGTCTTCAAGCGTAGGCAAGATCAAATTGACAAGTCAAAACACATGAAATCGACAGTCTTTGTGTCTTGTACCTGCACAATGGAAGAAGCAAAGACTGTATCTGTCAGCTTCAACAAAGAATTAGCAATAGCTACTGAGCGTATAGCAGCTATCAAAGCATAAGCGACATGTCTCGTCAGCCACATGCAAGTCTGTCTCTAGCTATGATGTTAGATGGTTGGATGCTTCTAGTAGGCCACGCTCATAATTATCTACCTGGCTAACAGCATACAGCATCGGCAAGACGGGGTTCGGAAACATGACCTTGGAAGGTGTCTTTTGACGAGGTCTTGGACCTTGGTGAGCACGTCGGCCAGAATGTCCTTCAAATTGACGTATCTATAGTCGACATGATTGCGTTACTTCGCGCAGGTAATTGGCGGTTTTCCATGTTGATGTGATTTGTCCGGTCGTGGAATGCTGAGTCTCGAGATAGCTTCGAGGCCGCATGAATCATGATCGTCAACGAATGATCTTGTTCACCACATCGTTGGTAAGCTCATTATAAGATTCTCACTCTTCGAGGTAATAGCATCCGCTCTTCGACTCACACAAAACATATTCCATATCCAGGTAGCATCGTCACGAAAGTCACAGTGAGAGTCAGACTGAGGAAAGATGGAAACAGTAGTGAGCAATCTGTCTATACTGAGAACCGAAGCCCAGCAGTGACTAGCTACGTGATAGTAGATACTGAGGGCCGAAGCCCAACAGCAGTCCTTAGAGAGAGTACAGAGGACCGAAGCCCAGCAGTATGTAGGAAGCAGCTCGGAACTGTTCATGGTAACGACGCTGGCTCTCTCAAGAGTCCAAATGCTCAGTTACGAACTCTCCGAATCGTAGTCGTGACCGTGCCACCAGGACTGGTAGTCGACTGAACATCATACTCTTCCTCCCGTCCCTCAAATGGATGACGCGCACGATAGTACGAATCATCATCATCATCATAGCCATAATCGTAATCATCGTAATAGTAATCATCGTCGGGAAAGTCGGACGCCCAGAGAGAGTCGTGACCAGATCTTCTCTCGTCGAAATTGTGACCACCGCTAAACAGCTCGCCGAACTGCCCCTTTGCATAGCGACGGCACAGTAGGCAGAACTCGGCGACTTCATCGTAAAGTGCAGAGTCTGCCAGAAAGTCGGCTTCTGGTCCACAGATTCGTACGGCAAGTGGAGCGAAGTCGTCGAATGCCTCACGGCCTCGAATACCGTTGCGCATGATCTCCAGAACTCATCAACGACCATTGCACGCAGGGAGGGACAGTCGTACTTGTCGGCAACGGCGAAAATGGCAGCATCGTATTCCAGTATGTCGATGAGCTTCTCGGTAGTCATGCTATCATAGTCTGGGCGAGGCTCCGCGTGGAAGTGGTGCGTGCCGTACATGAACTTCAACATCTCGCCGAAAGCATCCATGTCCTCTTCCTCGTCAAGGTCAAATGTAGGACTGACAGCCACCTACGAAATGCAACCAGGTGAGTAGAGGTTCCGAACTAGATGAATGAATGTAGACGCACGCTGAACTCCGAGGTATAAGCCATTTCAAAGAAAGGTGACCAGATGCGCAGGACAGCCTTGTGCGCCCAGAACACGCCCTTGTCGTTCTGGAGTTGGACGTCGTATGTATTAGCCGCCTTGTAGGCGACGGCGAAGGAGGCAGTGGCCTCACCACTATGTCCTTGGGTCAGACGTGCCTAGATGAAGTGAATTGCGCAGCTCACGAGTTCCAAGACTGATCGTGAGATTCCCAGTGGTCCATTTTGTTTGCGCTGAGAGTTTGTGGTGTGCCGGTGCGAGACAGAGAGAAAGAATTCAAGAGACGACAAAGGGTTGGTTCGGTGAGAGTTGATGCTCAGTGTCAGGATTTGGAAACAAAAAAGTGCGCGGAGGTCCGTGGAAGACAGGAGCCCAATGAGAACTTGGTTCACTGTCGAGACGCTCCTTCTCTTCCACGTTCTCGTTCGATCTCTGCCAAGTCCCCATCTCTACTCTTGCGCTAGCTTGTGGAGTAGTCAAGTTATTGTGCACATGTTCTCACCGGATATTGACCTGAAACTTGCACCTCGGTCTGACCTCCGCCTCGATGTATTTCTCAAACCTTCCGAATACTGTTGCCAGCAGGTAGGATCATAGGATCGACACAGAATCTCCAGTGCTCAACATAGTCCCTTCATTGTTTTGTCAAAGACTCGCTTCCCTGGTAGAGAGTCTACAGGCTTCTGCGTGCCTTCCAAAGCGTCTATCGCACTGAGCAATGGTTTATGGGTTCGCGTACTTATTATGTACATCATGATACGTTCTTCGTTGTTGACCCACAATGAAATCCACATCTTGAGCAAGCGACGGATCACATAACATTCACAATTGCGGTGCCACAGGCGAACAGACAGAGAGAAGAGGAAAGAGAGCACGCTCTAGGGTGATGTTGGGTTGTCGACACCACAGGACCGCGCAGAAATGTGGAGGCTCGGCAAGACCGTGGCCGGAAGACACAGTTTGCACAAACGTCCCAGGCAACAGTTGAGATGATCTATACATGGTGCGAACACGGAACATGGTGAAAGATGGCAGGCGGTCTTTTGGAACATGGATTTTTATGCTGAGGACCGAAGCCCAACAGTGCCTATAGACTAATCGAGTACCGAGAGCCGAAGCCCAACAGTGGGTAAAGAGAGAATGCTGAGGACCGAAGCCCAGCAGCGAGGTCACGATGAACAACGAGGACCGAAGCCCATCGTTGGGTGTGGCCAGGATGTCGGCGGGGTGACGAACTTACGATCAAGGACGAATCAACGTCTGCGTGAGACTCTTGGTTTACCTGTCTTGGGATCAATGCCAGCCTTTGGTGCGTCGAGCTCCTTGATTGTCTTGGGCTTGTTGTAGAAGACAGTCGGAGGTGTACTGCCGGCGCAACCATCGTCGAAGCCTGCAGCAATGGCTGCCTTGAAATCCCACTTGGCAAGTACCTTTGCCAGCTCAAAGCGCTGGACTCTCTCATCCTCCCAGACTGGAAGCGAAACTGTGCCGAACTTCTTGTCTCGCGTCTTGCAAGCCTGGACCCAGTTGGTGAACGAGATCCAATCAAGTTCTTGGACGTCTGGCCATCCATGGAAGACACCAGGCAACGCATCGTCTTGTGTAGGACCAGGTACGACTGCACCTTTGTCTGTTGGCCCGCCAGTCTTGTTGGCATTGGCAGCCTTGTTTGCTGCAGCAGCTTTGGCTCGGGCTTTGGCTTCAGCGACCTTGACATGCTCTTTCTTTGCCATGAAGAGCTTGACATACTGGGCAGCGAGCATATCAACATACTTGAGATGCCTGGTAGGTCCGAACAGCGCCCATTGTTCATCTTCCGACTTGAATACTGAACTGACCAAAGCCTTCTCGCCGTAAAGCTCCTTCTTCATAAGAAGCTCGGTGTTGGCAGAGGCAGGAGTTTCTGCCGAAGACTTTTGCTTCCCGGCGGCTCGGTCAGTCGTCGACTCCGATGGCCAGTCTTCTCCAGGGTTTGGCTGCAAGCCAAACATCTCAATCGCGGCGCCTAGGCTCATGACCGCAGGATCACCGGACTTGCCGATTGCCTTCGTCGGGTGGGCATTCGGTATGCCTTTGGCGCTTTTGAGGAAGCTCTTCAGCCCGACAGGATCGTGGAGTAGATAGTCGGAGAGCGCAGGAATTTGGGAACGGTCCAAGCCTTTGAATGACACCTCGCGAGTGGGGTCCTCATCCTTGAAGCTGGGATACGCAAGATCCTCGTCCATGGTGGCGTTCTCGCGCCAGACTTGCTTGACTGCCAATTCGCGCTCGATTGCGTCTTCTTCAAAGGCTCTCGAGAGCATGTCGGGCTCATTGTCTGCGGTAGTATCAGAATCGCGAATGCAGAGCCCGAGATATCCACATACCAGCGCAGATTGCCTTGACCTCGTTCGAGACGAGTTCAAATGTCTCACGTACAGACTGTACGAAAGTCTCCACCTCTGCCCTTTGCTTCTCCTTCGCGGCTTCCAGGTTGGCACGCTTGTCTGCATCGTCCTCGCCCAAGATATTCTTCTCAAGGGCCTCGATCACCTCGGGGAGTCTATCTTCGACTTCCGCGGCCTAGTTGTGGTTAGTCGGAGACTCGAAGAGCTGGATACATGTGCAATGACCAACCTCGTCCACTTCAGATTGTGCAGCCTCTTGCTTGCAAGACATGCACTCGGGGCGAAGAGACTCGTGACGACAGAGCTCACTACGCTTAGTGGAATATGGTGAGGGCATTGTTGGACTTCTTCTTTGTATGGAAAGAAAGGTTCTTTTGATAGACGAATTTACGAGTAGCGCGAAGTTGTTGTTTAGATGGATGAATGCACGAGTAGAGCGAACCTGGAAGTGACCAGAAGCGCAACTACCAATCAGCGTGCCAAGCCCAGCTTCCTTCCCCACACAAACAGCCAAACTTCGTGGACACACCTCTATCAAATCAACTCAACTGCAAGACATCAATGATCAACCATCAAACCTCAATCGTTCATAACAACAATCTCATCAAAAATGGCCAGAAACACTACCGTGGCTTGCCGTAAGTACATGGTTGATGACAGTTGCCCGTGCGGCAAAGATGAGTGCTACGACGACCACCACCCAAACATTTGGCCAGGACTGGTCGACACCAAAACACAAGCTTTCATGTTCGACAACGAGCCGGGCAAGGCTTGTCAAAAATGCATCATGAACTTCAGAAAGGTATTGTCAGATTCTACTCCTCAAGTGCTTCTCGAGTGCTGAGTTGATTGCAGTGTGACAAGGAGGGACGTGGCCCTGGAGGCGACGACCCTTGCTCGGAGTGCCGCCAGTTTGGAGGCGAAAACTATAAGGGATGTGTCATCGAGCCCAACCTCACCTACAATGCTCATGCATGGGACCAGACGATCGAACGCCCTGGTTTCGGCTACACCCTTGCTCCCATGAGGGCCCGAGATGAGTGGAACCCGCCCAAGTCTTCAAAGAGCAAGCCTAAGGCGAAACCACTGCCCATCCTGCAGAAGCATCTCGTGACAAATTGGCAGGGAGAGAGCAGAGAGGCCCTTCTCGCACTCTCCGACTTTTTACCAAGTGGTGTCCGCGACTGTCCAAGGGCCTATTGTGTTCCCCCTGGCGCAACTCAAAGGAAGAAGAGAACTCAGTCGTACATGTCGCACGTCAAAGAACGCGACACAAAAATTGCACGCATGGATGGCACAGGAATGCGCATGCAGCCCTCTATGCCATTGACACAAGCCCATGCAGGTCCCTACAATGCGACGGCGCACAATCACCCGGCACCGGCCTATCAAACACTTGCACAGCAAGCACCGGCCTACCCGGCACCAAACCATATGCCACCGCCTCCGATGTCGCTCGAGAACTATGTCACCAAGACTGAGTACAAGCCGACAGGTCAAACGTACTACATGTTCTCAACTGGCTGGGCGACGATGTCGCCAGACATGAGTCGTGCTCTCCCTCAAGCCTACAATTTCAACCCTGCTCAAGCACCCAGCTCGTATCCTGCCCAAGCATCCAACTGGGGCCCTACTCAAACACAAGATTGGGAACCTGCCCAGACATATGGCTCGACTCGCACCCAGTCTGCTATGCAGACACCAGCACCTGTCCAGTCGCGTGACTCTAACAAAGCTGCTCCCACCGAGAAATTTGTAAGTTAACCAACCATTCCACAAACGGTCATATATCTAACGGAATAGCATATCCCTCGCTTTGTATCCCGTGTCAACCAATGAAGACTAGCAATCACCAGACAAAAGGTATGCGATCTTCAGCAGACTATGCGTCCACCGGATGTATCATAAGCTGTACACCACTTCCAGATCCTTCACGTCCGCTGCAAGCACCTTCGATGTCGGATTGTCCCTAGGGCATCGATGGAGGCGCACGACCGGCACCACCTCTACCACCATGGCCGACGCCCCGTTCCAGACCACCACGACCGCGTCCTCCGCGGCCGTTACGTTCATTGCGTGCTCCTTCGCTGTTGGATTGCCCACCACGGTATCTGCTCTGCTGGTCCGATGCTGTGCGTGAGCTACCCCAGGTACCAATCTGGAAATCATCTCAGGCTGGGTGTCGCTTGAACTTGCTCGTCCTTGGTGTCGGGTACTCGCTGTCCGAGGCAGGACTACGCTTGAGGACTTCTTGCATCTCTTCGGAAGAGTCGAAGTTTGCAATGGGGATTGCCTCACTGGTTCTTGTGAGTTCGGTGATCGTTTTCTGGTCGCTTTGTTCAAGATCTCCATCGCAGATGGGCTGGGTCTACGGAGGCTCCTTAGGTTCGGGAGTAACGACAACGGTAGTGGCGCCGATGTTCTCTCTTGAGATCGCGATCGCGAGATTGCAGGTCGTATGTCGGAGGCTCAAGGATCACCGTGGGGTTGTCAAATACGGGAGAAGGCACTTGTTGAGCAATACCGAGGGTGGTCTGGCAATGTGGCGAGGGCCGAGATCATGCGAAGGTGCGCTTGCATGTTCAGCGGATTTGCGGAACTAGGAACGGGTACGGCAGCAGGAGGTCTCAAGATGGTAGAGAGATTGCCAGCGTGGATGCTGATGGGTCGCTGGCATCGGTACTTTTTCCGTGCGCAACGGAAGCAAGTACCTCCTGCAGAAAAGTCAAGGAACCAAGCAAAGCGTGCGAATGTGCCAGAATATCTTCCTTCTCTTTCTATGATAGAGCGTCGGCGCTCTTCTCCAGATGAGGTCTGCGAGATGCGAGACTCCACAGCGTGAGAGTTCGGTGACTTTTCTAGGCCTTGACTCAGTCTTTGTACGTTCAAAAAAATGAATTGAACGTTCTTTGACACATACTCCGGCACGCTGGTATATGATATGGTATAGTATGCAGGGAAAGATGGCCAGGTTACTAGGAGTCGTAGTTGCAGAGCCGCCTCCGATTGGTGAAATAGCGAGAATGTATCGTACTGCTGCTCTGGTCGAAGACAGGAACAGTTTTGCATAGGAGAGAGTCGTCCGAAAGGTAAGTTTGCACAAGATCGAGAAGCACTGCTGTGTCTGGTTGTTGCGAGGCGCTGCACATTGCGGAGTCGAGGGGCCACGAAACCCAACAAAAGCAACTGCAGACTCTAGTCAACGGTGGTATCAGGAGGGGAACTGTAGAGCTCATTGACGGAGAGCGGCAAAATCCTGCACTCCCGCACCGCCTTCCGATAGTTCTGCGATAAGTACACTAACCACTGGTTATTTTGCCATACAGATTGGGTATAATTTATCCTCAGAATAAGCCGCACCTTCCTACGTGAGATCATGGAAATCTCCAACCTCAGTCTGTTTCTGAACATGCTATTGTTCGTTCGACAGATCTGATGTGGAATACCCCACGATTTAGTCGTTTGCCTGACCGACCCTGTCCTTGCGACCAGCGGGTCAAAGCTGGACCGCTCCACCATTCTCATCTTGTCGGACATTCACAATGAGACCATAACAAAGTCCTGACGATTGCGCGCTCTACTACACCCTCCTCTGAACCACTCTCATCCTCACCTCCAGTCAATATTTCGTACACGCAAACCGCCGTCGCAAACTTTAGGCACTTGTCCCATCTCCACGACCAGGATAGCGCTCACTTTCTGCGAACGACATACCACCACCGACACGTTCCTACGTGCGCGACAACACCCCGTCTTCTTGAACATGGGATCTTCTCTTCTCGAGGCCCCCGAATGCTCCTAGATCGACGATGAACGCATCCTTTTTCGAATGTGCCAATCTCAAGAGCCAACTGGCCACCACAACCTCGCCCTCGCAATTCAATCCTCGCGACCGTTGGCTTGCGCTCCTTCTTGTCTCTCTCTCCAAGCAACGGCAGTCTCGCGCATGGTCTGATTCCATTGCTCATACTTGACACAACCGCGAGTCCTCTCTCGACCTCTTCGCTCATCCCAGAAGCTACCTCTCACACATCAACGTCAACCACGGATTGACGTCGAAAACCCCGACTTTCCTCTTCCATCCGAAACGAAACGCAAGCATAGAGTTACGCTCATCGCGAAGCTCAAGGCGAATTTGACGGACCGCCGCCTCCATCTTCCTCCCTTCTCAAACAGCAGATACCCGTGCAGTCATGGTACCTCCCACCCTGGATATCTTTCTATCCCTCAATCCAAGAGTCCCGAGCTAATTCAAGAAGGACCCAAACTGTCAAGACTGGCTCATCGCGTCAAGAACAACTGGAAGGGTCGAAACAGAGAGGAACTCATCGAAGAAGCCGACATCCTGCCCCTCGATATCCGCGATTGCTCAAGAGCCTTTGTTGTACCTGCTGCTAAAGCTCGCCAACAAGCAAGGGCTCACCAGTAAGTGACAAATCACCCCGAGCCATCGTCCTCTGGGTCATCGCAAATGTCTGTACAGTCCTGACATCTTCCTGAACAAGTTCTCCCTCCAATATCGCCGTGCTGACACTTGTAACGCCGTCGTTCATGCCGTCACCAATGACGTCGATCTCCTCTCATACCTGGCGCAAACCTCTTGTACTGGAGTGCATCGCAGCCGCAGGGTCATATTCCCACTTGACCGTGCTGATGCTACCGACTATCGCGATGATTCGATTCTTCAGATAAGTATCGACCGTCGTTTGCCTTGTTCTTCTAGACTTTGATATTGCGCGACAAGTTCTTCTATGTGATTGAGAAAGGTGTCGTCTCTGAACAGAGCCCATGCCAGCTTGGGAAGAAACTTGTTGTCTGCTTTCATGCATGCCACAATCCAGCGTGTCAAGCCAAGCCAGTTGAGACCTTGAGCATCCGGCCATTCTCTAGGGGTTTGAGACTCCTCGTCAGACAGGTATGAATCGTCGTTGGCCTTTTCTTTGACCAGTTTGGCGTACTGAGCAACAAGTTTCTCTGTGTGATTGAAAAAGCTGTCGTTTTTGAACAGAGCCCACGACAGCTTCGGCGCGGTTGGCTGTGCGGGTTCTTCCTTCTTGCGGTGCCCGTAAGCCTCTTCTGATCCCATCTGCTCCTCTGACGACCAGTCCTTGCCGGGCGGCTCGGGCTCGCCAAATGTGGCGACAGCACTGCCATAGCTTATAATGGCGGAGCTAGGAGTCGAGCTAATCGCCGCCATGGGGTGTGGAGGACGTCTGTTCTTAGCTGATCTCAGAAAATTTTAACCAGACAGTCGGGACTGGCTGGAAGTTTGGTTCGATCTAGACCATTGAAGGTTGCTGTGCGGCTTGTGTTTATTGTCATGAACTCGGAATATGCCCGAGTCAAAGCGTATGTTTGCCACGTTCTTTGTAGCTTCAGCTCTTCTTTGACGGCTGTCTCTTCATAAGCCGCAGCGAGAGTCATAGGAGGATATTGTTCCACGGAACCAGCACAACTGGAGTACACAATGGCAGTTTTACTTACGGACACACTCCGCTTGGACCGATGAACGATGGGAGCGATAGCATGGCAAACGATGAATCCGCAACTCATGCCCATCTCAAAGCCAACTACCGAATCAGGACACAGTGGACTCACACATCGCCCGTAAGATCTTGACTAATCGAGATACCACTGATGATCCACGATTCGTTCAGGTCGACGACCACAACAAGGATATTGACGACCGTGAAACTTCTGCGTCTGTCACAATTTCCAGGACACATTCGCTCTTTGCAAAGATGTTCCACTCTTCCCGAAAACACTGCGCCTGCCAAGTTCGTCATTTCCGCGCTCCGTTACTCTCGATTATCAAACATGCTTTCTACGCTCAGGGACAGCACTTTCCACGTCCTCCTCCCATGCGACATCGAACTAGAACACGCATTCGAGATTTGCCTTGCTCCATCTCATTTCTCAGTGTTGACGCCTCAATGGCGCCTTGAAAATCAAGATCGCCCTCGTTCCTGACAGCCAAATCTCTGGAATCGTGGTTTCGACGACCACATCTTGACTCTTCGCATCACCGCGTACACCGAAGTTTTGAGCGCCCCTTCATGGCTTTCGCGTTGTTCGTCAGACTCTGACCGGATTGCTTTGATCAGAAGACAGTCAGTGGTTTAAAGTACATCGAAGGCCACGAACGCATCACCAGTCTTGATGAGCACAATCTTCGTGCAGTCGGAGCCCATTTGTACGCCGTCCACATCAATTATTGACAGACCATGGATTGTAATCTTCTCTGCAAGGATTCGATAGCTCCTGCATAGTATGCCCTAGGTTGCGCTGTGCTGATAAAATGTGGTGCCATCCGCCCCCACAGCAACGCCGATAGCAACACCGACGGCCACTCCGAATGACGAGAGCGGTTGTTACAATCTCTCTCGGATCTTATGTTTCCTATATGCCGGCTTGGCTACACGTGAGTGGCTTGTGTAGGTGCCGCTTTTCCTGCTATCAGGCTTATAATAGGCCGGACGTTTCTAGAACACGCTTAACGTGCATGGTACAGATTCATGCTGTTTAATCTATCGTTACGTGCCACACGCGGAGCCGGTTCCAGGTCTACGGTTCTACGCCCTTCGGTCCGTTCTAGCACTTTCCGTTTTGAGCAAGCCCTATATATGCATGCTATACATTCAACTTCACCCTCAGTCGCTGCTACCTTATACTCTTTTGATTGTTCTTCGATTGATTTCCTGAGTCACTTGTCGAAAACAACATGAGCATCTACTCTTCTATGGTTACAATTCACGTCTCCCATCCACGATATGGCCAGACCATTACGCTGCCTCGGCTTCGGTCTACTATTGCCGACGCGCTGGATTGTCTTTGCCTACCGCAAGAATCACAAAAGCAACACCATTTAAGCTTTGATGGTGTATGGCTTAGCGGGAGTGTAAGCATCCAAGAGGTGAGTAAGCAAAAGACAGGCCACATGAGTCTTTCTCGCAAAGGCTAGCCACATTACTTACGGCTTGTCGTGAGACTAGACCGGTCTTGCAAACGGTGATGAGATCGTGCTACACGAGCATTCGCTTGCTACATTTCAGTGCAATCTTTGCCACGGTTCTCGTAAGTCTGATCATAGATTTCATGGAGTTAGTGACTTACTCTTACGTAGACGGCCTGTAGAGGAGTACGACGCAATGAAAGCCTCTTGCACCAGTTTCTGCTTCTTAAACAACACCTCAGATGTGACCATATTGATTAACTCGTCCACAAGTACGATTGTGATAACATCCACTCGTCGGCATCATCGACACTATCACTCTCTATCTCAGTATTCTGTATCTTGTGTCTGATCCTATCTTCGCGTCTTCTGCTCGATTATTAGTGACGCTGACTAAGTGTATCGTTGTGGCAATACTTTGTACTGAATTGCTTACACTACCCCTGCTTACTCTTCTTCTCTTTGTTGCTAGAGTCTCGGCTGGGTCCCCGGTCTCACTCGTGGCTGTATCGATCGGTATGACACTGTGTTCAAACCGCGATAGTAGATATGAATGATAGCTTCGTGTGGTAAGCAACACATGGTGGTGGTGATGATATGACGAGAGGGATGTGTGCGATAGGGCAGGCGGCTGTGTGTACGGATATGAATCTGTTGAGATTTATTGGACTGAGATCAAGTTAGAGAAGAGGAAAAGTAGCGTTCTTGACAGATTGAGTACTTCCCACAGGCTGCGCACAGTGTTTGTCGAATGGTGGAAATGTAGAAACTAATGTTGGGAATGTTGGATGGGACTTTCGCGCATCATTCAAGGCTGGCCGTCTGGCTGCAGACTGAGGCTCATGTCACATTGTTGAACTCAGGTGCTGCTTGTGCTGACGATCAAAGGTTGAACAAAAGTTGCAAAAAGAAGGTACGACGGTCTTGCAAGGAATCGAACCTTGGTCTCTCCGGCACCATGCAATTGAAACACACACTCTGGCATGTGCATCGATTGTATGGATGATGACGAAGCGTGCTACCGTTGCACCACAAGACCTATCGATGTCAGGTCTCGATGTCTTAATCATATATCCCCGTTTGTCTACAAACCAGTTTCGGTCCTCGTTCCTCACCGTTTCTCCCGAATTCTCAACTCAGGGCTCCCTTTTGCATTCACTGTGAATAAAGTAGTGCATGATATTGATGCTGTCACCCACGCCTTTAGTTTTTCCAGAGACTACACAGGACGATCTGGCTCGCTGTATCGGCATATGTCTTTACACCAGATGAGACGGGAGCGAATGAGACAAGTCCATCGAGGGTGGCGGACTTCACGATATCTTCTTGCGCTTTTCGGATAGAGGTGAATTCTCAAACGAAGAGATCAACTGCTAGAGTCAGGAGCTCGATGTCACAGCTAGCGTCATCGCACAAAGCGCTATAACGATGGAATGGAATTCCATTCCAGTATGCACAGTTTGGATGTATTATACTCCAGAAGATATATTGCCCAATAACGAAATCGTATGTCCCCGAATAATAATTCGATTGCTTGTCTGCAAATCACGAGCGCGTTTATCTTAGTCCGCAACGAGTTCCAGGGCTCGACAAAGACCAAGATACGAGACCGGTAAGAGAGTAGCAATAAAGCACCAAACAATGAACTCGATGGCAATGATGCTTTCATCGTCACATCATACTTCGGCCGCTGTCCCGACTTCGGCCACCACCCCCGTCAAAGCATCCGCATTGAGTTCAATCGTCTAGTAAAGACTCAAGAGTGGAACCAATACGAGGCCAAGCGCGAAAGAGGTAACTGCTACAACGAGGAACTTGGAGGCCACTTCCCAAAGACTCGGCATCACCGACCAGCTCGAACGCCTTAAGTACCTCTGTGTCGATCTTTAAAAGTGCGAAAGAATGCTTATCTAAATATCAATGGTCGCCTGGAGCATCCACTGACATTGACGGGCAGGTCCTGAGGCGTATCTATGTGAATCTTATCGATCTGACGGAGGTTTGTAGTAGTCGATAAATTCGACACCTAAAAACAACTCAAGGAGTACACGCTCAAAACCAAGGAAATCTATCTTTTGGGATGGGCCAAGGGCGAAAGTATCGAGATACTTCTCAGATAGATTTATGGAACTGCTAGATAAGCAGGCGAGGTGGTTCCGTCAGTTGAACAGGCACGAGACCAGAGTACTCAGGCACTAGTCAAGTTCTTGGATGCTTGCCCTTTGGTGAAGTCCTCAATTAAGCCTTGACAACGCGCACCAGACTTTCTCTGTTATGAGCTTCGGGCGCCAGCTCCACATGCCACCGGTAATCTGGCTGGGCTGCAATCATCGATGGCTGAGACGATCCTAAGAATCTTGCGGTGTTAGAATTTTCGAAGTACCCGTTATAGATGACCCACTTGTTGCAGACATTCCATTCGTTATGGTCGTTTGAGAAACAGAGATGGGTGTCCTTGGACAAGGAAACATTCATGTCGCTACGGACTAGCTGATACATCTTAGGCTGCTACGGATTCCAAGTAATTTCTAGCTACCAGAGCTTTCCATTCATCTATCTTCTTCAAAGCAGCAAGCTAGTGCAGGCTTGTTAATCTGCACTGCTTAGAGCGCTACGTTAGAGCATGTTTTCCTTTTTTCCAAGAACTTGCGCTCCTCTTTGTTGTGGCAAGCTGCTCTCCATTCCATGTACATTTTGAGAAGAGTGATATGGTCGCCGGAGGTGTCCAGTTGTCTCTGTATCCTTGGTCGAGGGGCAAGGGTAACTGGCAGAGAAGCTCGACATGCCAAATATGGCACAGGTTGAAGTATATTTCGCTGAGGGAAATGAGATATTCGTTAAGAGTCTGCCCCTACGAGGAGCGGAAGAAAGAGGCCAGTAAAAAGGGATACGCCGGGCAAAGAGGCACATCAGGTTTCCGGATGACCACATGCTGTAGGGTCCAGCGAGGATACTTTTTGCATCGTGCTGGACATAAGTGGTCCAAAGGACAGATGAGAAGCGGACGGGACGCGCATGAGTGACGTCTCCACCGACAAGTGATATGGAGTACTCTGGGAGAGGAGCATTCTCGTTAGTCATGCGCTGTAGTGAAAGTACGTTGTGACGCGGTGTCTCGAAGGAGGATGTTCTTCTACAGTGATAAATTCCTCTCCGTGCAGAGATCATTATCAGCGAAGGTTGGTTCTTTGCGCAGAAAGCTGTGTTGGCGCAGCCAAATCGTTTTCTCCAGATATCAAATTCAGGTACCTTTGACCTGGTGCTCATGGACGCACGAAACGTCGCTGACAATGGGCCGGTTCATCTTCTCAGTATCGGGCATTCCACGCGAGAGACCAAGTCGTCATCAGTGTTCTTTGGTGTAGCGCCATGGTGGTAGATGTGTATAACAGTTTCATATGATAAGCAATATATCGTGCTAGCGGTGAGTGGTGGCATTCGCTAGAAGAAGAGCTGGCGTGCGTGTAGATAGAGTCATTTTTTCCTCTTTGAGCAGAGGTCTCGATTTAAGGAGCGGTAGGAGGTGGATTAGCGATGGATAGAGCGTGAGTTTGCTATTGTCGCATCGTTGCCATTCATTGCTACTCTGATCATCGGTACCATCATGTCTAACTGCTGACGGCCTGCTACCCATTCCCATCACTTCAAGTCTCTCTGTCATCTATACACTGAGTTCTCACCTTGTCAATACCGTCCGCATACCGTAATCAAAACCATTGAGAACATAGAGTGTGTCATAGCCTCTCAGCGAAGCCATCTGATTGTGGTCAGCGGCCAGTTCAAAGATCCAAAGGATTCCTCGGGTTGAGCAGAGACAAGATAGCGATGGCTCCAGAAACCCATCGACAGCAATCGCTACTACGAAGCGTGAACATCCTTGTGTGTGGTGTAGTAGAAAACGTTGGTGTGCCAAGTGTTTCTTTTTCTTGCTTCCTTCTTATGCGTCGGCGCACTTCTTTGCAATATTTCTGCGAGATGCGGAACTCGAGAGCATCCACGAGCTTGGTGACTTTCATAAGCCGTGCCTCTGTCTGCAGATGGTCAGTCTCAGAGTTGACGGTGGATGGAGTAAAACTCCACTCCACTCCAAACTCCAGTGCTAGAGTGGAGTGGAGTGGAGTGGTAGGGGGGTTGGAGTAGAGTGGAGTGGTATGCTCCCAACTCCAGCACTCCAGTGGACTCTAGTGGCGTTGCCAAGCTAGCTTCTGATTGGCCGACGGCTGTTTCCGGCGGCCTATAGAGCCTCTAATTAGCTAACTCTAACATTACGCGGAGCGAGGGAAATGTTAACAACGGGCACCTATTAATAATTTTCCTTCTATAACCTAACATCTATCTTACAACACCACCTTATAGCCGATCATTATACTTTCTCGGATACACTCTCTTTAGCACTATAGACATCTATACTAAATGTACTAACCGAATATTAACAAAGTACCGACTTTCGAAGCACTACGCCCGAGGTTAATCGAGAAGAGGAGGAAGCTACTAGCTACTATAAAGATGTCGACTAGTCTCGCATACTAACCCTTAAGCGTGTTTCTAATAGTAAGGGGGTAAGCTCTAGTCCTATCTAGAAGTACGGCTAGCGCATGTAGGTAAGAGGGGAGACTCTACTAAAATATTATTAGGTCTATACCCGGTGTTATAAGTAGCGGTCTTATCGTAAGCATGCTTATAACGTCACTAATAGTACTAATAGTGCTATTACACACCTTCTTAATGTCTATAACATCGATAAGGACGGCCCTCGCCTTAAGAGAACTCGTAGTATCGCCGAATAAGTCTCTAGTTAACCTATATTATCGCGAGTCTCGAATTCTTCCTACGGGTAAGACATTACGTATTATAGAACCGTCTTTAATAAAGCAGCTTAGAAGGGCGTAGTTACTACGCTCATTATATACGAGAACCTTACCTTCTATCTTCTTAAGTCTCCTTATATATAAGACTGTTTAAAGATGCTTAATCTAGTAGTCGACTCTTAGGGTTACCTTCCCTATTATTTAACACTCTATAAGTAGATATCGTAGGTCTACTAAAGTTACGTCGGTGTTATTATAGAGCATCTACGCGCTACTACTTCTACTATTTACTTCTCCTTCGATCTCTAGACTCTAAGGAACCTCCGGGCATTATATAGTGTTAACTACCATTTTACTAATAAGTATAGCAATCTAAAGACCTTCCTTCTTACTCTACCTTAGTAGGAAGGTAAACATATAGGCGCTAACATTATAGAGACTATTATAGAGATCATTACTCGCTTTAACTTATAGGGTAACATTAGTTTCTTTATTACTAATAATGCTATAAATAATGACACCTATATCGAAGCTCTTATAGCTAAATTTACCTTTAACATAACCGAACGACGACTCCGCTACGCTAGCTACATCTTTAACCTTATTACTCGCGCCTTACTATAGGGCACTAATAAAGAAGCCTTCCTTAAAGCGCTTACTAGTATTAAGCTAGCCGCGGAAGAGCTAGAATGTTAGCGCCGTCGTAGTCCTCTCGGTAAAGTTAGGAATACGATCGTCTATATTAGAGCATCGCCATAGCGTAATAAAGCTTTTAAAAAGGCATAAGCTAACCATCTATTACTTACTAAGGTGACTAAACTCTATGCCTTTAATAATACCCGATAGAACTTAGTCTTTAATGCCCTTAA
>JALPCE010000391.1:0-19110 GCA_026538705.1 Aureobasidium sp. GC_Fusr_1 | reverse complement strand
AGCTTAATTAATAAGGCCTTAATAGCTAAGCAGCTAGTCGCTATATAGGTAATAGCTTCTTAATTCCACCCTTCGAACACGTATAACTACGATAAATCTAGCCTCTACTAGAAGATTACTCCCGATAGGGGCTAAGCTATATAAGTCATTACTAGTATAAAGCTTAAGAAGGCTCGAATTACTATCCACTTCTACTATAACGTAGACGGCAGCTATAAGCTACCCCTCTAGTTTATTAGTAAGCATAGGAGGCCTCGAGCCTTTAGTGCTACTAACATTAACGTTAACTCGCTTAGCTACTTCTAGCGCTAGAACGGTAAGGCATAGATAAAGACTAATATTATAGTTAAGTAGCTCTACTAGTTTAACTAGCAAGTAGCTAGCCGTAAAGTCCTTCTATTAATAGATAACTTCTTAGCTTATATAGCTGCTATTAAAGCTATAAAGCTTATACCTCTATAGAACACTATTATCTACTAGCTTCCGCTAAATGCTATAGCAAAGTACTAACCACTTAACTAAGGCATTATACGCGCGTAGAAGGCTTACTACCGTAAGCGCTAGCTACTATATATGGTTAATTAGTTCGAGGCTAGTAAGAACCCTCTAAAAACAACTAACGTACTAAAGGCTATTCGTTAGTCTATATAAGCATAGTAGACCATCTTAGAGTCTATAATAACTAACTACTAGTACCACTTAACACTAATACTACGGCCTTCTACGCTTTAAGAGAGCGTAGAAGTAGTAGGGGTTACTTCTAAAGTTAGTAGCCTTATAACTTAGCTTTAGTAGTAGCACCGGATTTAGTTAGTTATGTTAATTAAGAGCTTCCTTAATCTAGCTAAGGAAGCTATTTATAGCCTCGAGGTAACCGATTAGATAGAGGAGGAGATAGCTACTTAATTTAATCTATAGGAGGACTACGAGCTAGAGGAGGAGCTCGAAGAGCTGCCGCCTATACTAATTCGATTAGCTATTAAAGCTCTAAGGACCCTTCGACTATACGAGGAGCAATAGAGCGAGTGTTTAGTACTAGTTATTAAGTAGCTAAGTAAGTATAAGGTATTACTATAAGATCGAAGGAATAGAAGCCTTCGTTAAGTATAGATAACCTCCTACTTCGTATAGCGTATATAATGCTAAGAGTTCTCGATTGAACGATAATCACGTTATAACGATGCTAGAGTGGCGAAGAGGAACAATCGCTATAGCGAGGTGGTACTGTACTCTACATTCGCAATCGGAGCTCGGAACTCGCTTCCCCGCGCCGCCAAGCTTTCACAGTAATCCCGCCACCCCGCCAATGCGACGATTTGGTAGACGTCTTGAGGCTCACATACATTTGTAATGCTCTTTGTCTCGCAAATGATCGCTTATACTCTTTCCGCACCAGCACCTGCCCGTCTATCGCTTTACCTCAATGCCAGATGTTGGCATATGTACGACTCTTCAGGCGCACGAATGACTTTGGCAGCTGTAGCCGACATGGCTTCGTAGGTCTCAATGCAGGGTCCCGTCTCCTATAGGCTCCATAGCTCTCCAATAGTTCTTTGATCGATTCATCTTATGTCATCTGTCTTCATCTGGCCCCTTTCAAAATACCAAAAAGACAGACTTGTTCACTGACCGATAAACCAGGCATATAGTAGCAAGGGGTTCTCCCTTATCAACCAAACACTAGGTGCTGGTCAAAGCAAACGCAGCAATCGTTAGTATGTCGCGATTGATACAGGCCAGCGACATCAGGCTCAAGAGTAACATGTCCCGGACCACGAAGCGTAATGTGAGCTATATCTGCGACTTTTATGCAGACAGACGTACTCTGTATGTGTGTTTTCCAATGTTCTCTTGCGATGCCCGGTTGGCAGTAGACGACTCAGTAGGTTAGCACGTTTGTCCAAAAGAGAAAGAAAAAACGAAAAGGAAAGAAACGAACAGTATGTGATAGTAGAACAACAAACAGCTCGTCCCGACACAATGGGCCTGGCAACACGGACGGTCTCGGGCAGCCCTTCTTCAGGAGCGGAAAATTCATTGCTGGTCGATACACATGTGTCCGTTTGCACACCCCTTTCACATCACAACTTCCAACTGATTCCACAACAATGTTTGGCGCGTGCATGCCCATCCAGTAGAGATTCCGTCGCATCTGAGTTCGCAACACTCTGGCGTGTGTATGGTCATCCAGCGGAGGCTCCGTCAAGACAGCGCAACGCCTTCGACACTACCAGATCAGCTTTTCCGCCGTCCATCGCGGTCAGGAACTCAGCTATGGCACCACGAAGATCCGCCCGAATTTCTGCGAGTAGTAGACCCACGTACGCGCAAGACGACCCCTTTCTCGATTTCGCAGATGCCGCTACCAGTGCAGATGCCGCTGCCAACGCAGATGCGCCTTTCATCCCCGAGCAAGAAAATCCGGATCCCAAAGGCCAACAAGAGGAAGACTATGACGATCCAGACCCCGATACAGGCAAGCGCGGTCGACGCAGTCGAGCTTTCCTATCCAAAAAGCTCAAGGCATATATCGAAGAGAGAGGACTTGGTCAAGGAGATGACGACGACGACCCTCCTGATGATCCACGACCCTACAACAACGCGGGTTTGCTTGCTATCCAGTCTCTGAACCTCCAGCGTATTCTTCCTTACAGCAACTTGGAGAGGTTCAGAAATATTTGCCTGGCAGGTATTCGTCTCAAGCCCGGTCCTATCCCGGTGTACAGCGTGGGAGACAGGTCCAAACTCCCGCATATTCTGGATCTCGCGCCAGGCTATGACGGAAGGCGCTTTGAGGTCTTGGAAGATCAGGTTGCCCTTTACACAACGGCCTCCAATGCTGGGCCAGTACAAGCGTGGTTCCTGTGCGTACGAGACATGAGTGCACCTGAGTCGGGCACTCTACAACTTTTCAACATTGCAACCAACGAGCAACCAGGTCAAAAAAAGGACAGATACAGACCAGAGAAATGCCTCCTCACTGAGAACATTTGTCCCACTGCCGCCGAGGCCGTCCGTCTCGGTCGGATAGTCTGCAGCCTACTTGATCGATTCCCCGAAGACATTCCGCTGGAATGGTCCGACATACAAAGCTCTAGTGGCATGCTACCACCCGCACGCAGATTCATCGACATCACAGCGTTGACTCTGTGGCAGCCTGGCTTCGATTTCTCAGCGCTGGATGACACATGGCTCAAATCTCCTGACTATACGAACGTCGTCATTCGCAACAAATCAACACCAGCGGCTTATGGTCTCAGAGATGTGATTTCAACCAAGAGGGGGACCAGCATGATGATGAGTCTCACTGCGGCGTGTTTCTACCTTGGAACCGGAAGAGTGCATCCAGTGAGCATGAACCTGGGCAAGGACGAACTCAGTATCCCTGCGCTAGATGAAGCCGAGATCCCCGATAGGTATCCAGGCTGGTGGTTTGGGGCAGATGTTACTCCTAGATTGGCCAATACAATTGGTCAAGCCAAATGTGACACTGCAGCACGCTTTCTGAATCATTTGGGATATTCAGCAATCGGTCGCATTGGAACTCCAACCCAGTTCAGGGAGTGGATGAAAGAGCAGCGCTTGCAATTCAACAAGGACAGTGACAAGCAAGTCAGGTCAATGCGTTCTGGAGGCTCTTTTGTGGAAAACCTACTCTTCGTCAAGCCATACATATTATCGGGCAGAGTCAAGATCAGACCGGTTGTCTCTATCGCAAAGCTCTTTGAGCTGGACCTAGAAGACGAGGACGAGATTCCTGTTGTCAATATGCAACAGCTGCTTGCCATTGAGACCTCTTCGAAGAGTCGAGTGGTGCATGCATACATCCAACAGCAGGCTCTTGATGCACTTGCACAAGGCAAAGAAATCCTCCCGGCTTTCATTGCTGCTGCATACGCGGCAGATATGCATGAGTACGGTGTCCTCGATGTCGCTACAATGAAAGCCACATACTGTCAGTGTTCTCCAGCCCAAAGACTGACCACAGAACACTACTGTATGAGCGATAATGAGATTCATCTCTGCTCAGACATGGGATTCGATGAAGGTGGTAACTTGGTTTGCAAGGCTTGTGGCCAGAAGGGTACGTTTGAAGACATCAAGGTCAACTCAATCGCCAGTACCATCCATGTGCGTGCTGGGCTCGCCCGTGCACATGACGCCAGACTTGGTAACCCCAACTACACTGTCGCTGAGTTGGAGGCGTCTCTCAAGGATCAAATAAGTGGCGAAGATTGGAATGATGCATATGATGGAGTGCAGACCCGCGCCGAACATATCAACCGTGCCTCGACGCAAACCGTGTTCATCAACACTTTGACTGGCAAACCTATTATCGACCCGTATCGGTATTCAATCGATAAACTGTATACAGTCTGGATCGCGAACAAGAGGGCCGATCTTCATCATCCGCGAAACACCAGAGGCACCAGGTGGTGTCTCAATGAGTTCAAAGGACGTATCTGTCTCGCCATGCTCCCCCATTTCAAACATGCCGAACAGCTCAAGAGACAGGCAGAGTCTCTCCCACCGCAGCAGGGCTATTCAACGGAGCAGCAAGCAGATTGGGAAATTTTCGAAAGAGCAGCAGACAATGATTTCGTCATCGGTAACTTCTTCCCGTATACCAGGGCCGGGAGACTAAACCTTGAGTACCCAAAGACCAAGTTCCTTGCGACTCACTTCTCAAGAATTGTCAAGATGCTCAAATCAGGGGTTTGGGATGAGCTGTGGCATCATTCTGTCAAATCATTCTCCTTCGCGACTCGAAAAGACTACCACATCATCAAAAGGCTTGCGAAGGACCTCGAATCTGACTGGACTATGTTCACCAAAGAAGAGATCAAATTGATCATCAAGCTCATTGACGCCTTTGAAGCTAGCCCATTCTACAACCCGCATGGCTTGAAGATCCCTCGCAACAAGGATCGCTCGCCCTAGTTCTGGCGTCCGAGCCACCAGTACAAAGACGCGGACATTGAGTTTCTCTTCTGGGAGTGCCGCGCGAGATTGATTGGCATTGTTTTGGGATGTAACAAGCATCACCCCACCGTCGAGTCTCCATGGACTTTGATCATCGAATACACGGTTCAATGGCTACAAACGGGTGGCAAATGTCCTGTGTTCGGGTTCATCATGGTTCACTATTCAGGACACTCGCTCAACTACTCGTGGGGCCGAGGAACATACCGTCTTGATGATCTCGGCAACGTAATTGGTGAGATCGAGGCCCAAGAAGCTCTCGCGACCGGTTGCACTGTTCTGGAACCCACCAAAATCGAAGACTACAAATTGAGCAGAAGAACCATGCGAGCAGAGTCATGGCGCGCGAACGTTCTCCGCGGAGGAACTCCCCCTTCAATGCTGCCTTTACTTCTCCAAGCCATCCAGAGTATCTCCGATAGTACAGCGTACTACGGACCTCGCTTGACATTGGATTCATACCGAAAGATTCCATTCCCACCCTTTTGGAGGAAAGAATTCGAGTTGCCTGGCCGAGACGTAGAGGATGATGGTGATGAATACGACGAAGACGATGAAGAAGAAGAAGGCTTTGATCCGGACATGGACCGCCGGAAGGACGCGGAAGATGATGGTACATCCGATTCTGAAAATGCAGATGCGCTGGAAGCGGCACAAGCAGCACGAGCAGCACGAGCAGCCCAGAATCGCAAGATGAAACAACGCCAATCCACCATGGAACACTATTACTCGTCTCAGGAGACCATCAACATCAACTTCGGTGAAGGCAGTGACGCTTGGGTCTGCGATTTCTCGTTGACTGATGTCAGTGGTGAGTCGCTGAGATGTATGTGGCGTGCCATCTCGCTGCTTTGGTACGGAAAGGAGCACAGCTGGACGCAATTGCATAGCATCGTCATGAAGACTTGGAATGCCGTTATGCAACCCCCTACAAACACGACCAACCCGACTCGAGAGGCTAGAAGGCAGCTCTATGAGCAGATGTCCGTCGACAACCCTGTTTTCGTCGCAGAGATGACAGGAGCAGACGGCCCACGCATGGGTAAGTTGTAAGACACCAAAATAGAGAGTAGCTCACTAATATGTTGTAGGGCAAGCCGACACAATCCAAGTCATTGCCGATGCCCTCGATATACAGATCTTTATGTACACTGCCACTGCCTCAGAAGATGAAACTTTGGACAACGACAACGTTCCGGCGATCGGTTCATGGAGCATCATGGTTCGTGGACGCGACCATCAACCAGATCGCCAACTCCACATCATCAATTGGATGTCCATCAAGCATTGGCAAGCCCTGAAGGTTGCCAGGCTTGTGACACGCAATGTCCCTTCACCCAAGCTCGACCAATTCGCTCAATTGCCTCACCACTCACTAGAATCCTTACCTGGCCTGATTCCCAGACTTCCTATCGGTCACCAGGATAACAAAGACCTGCGCCCTTTGCCCATGAGAGGTATGGGCAGCGTCAATGATGGCCACGTGCCGGACACTCGTCCCGTGCCTATCGATGACCTCAACAGACAAGTGGCCTCCTCTCCCTTCTCGAAGTTGATGGGACGTCCTCGTTGGGACGTGGCTGTACCTAACCCGGTCATAGTGGGACATCCTTTGTTTGATGTTGCTGTCTCCTATGGTAGGTATCCTCATGACAGACTGGCATACCCCACGACCGACAACACTTTCTTGACTGAGCAGCTGGAGTTGGTTGCCACCTACAATGCTGTCACTGGTGAGGTGTTTGATACCGAGGGGGTCTCATTAGGTACGGTTGCCTCTGATTCGAACACCTAAGCCAGGTGTTTTCATCCTTAGAGGCTGAGGTGATATAAAAGTCGTTGCCGCAGGAACTTTTGTGCTTCCAATTGCTTACAGCAGATCTGTTCAGCCAGGGCAGACCTTTATTGGAGGATCGTACGCCTTGACGTTGGTTTGGAATGGTAATGATCCGGGTTTTGTTTTCAGTCGGTCAGGGGAGAAAATGTTTAGCCTATAGTTTCTAGGAGGCAATTGGCTCGAGCAAACGTTCACTGAGAACCATGATTTTCTAGGCTCTCTTTACTACCTCGCTTCATCCTTAAAGTGGTCAGTTGCAACTTCTCTTTGGCACCGCGGAGCTTGTCCATTGCCAAGTGAAATGATGTATGCCCAGATGACCCATCATAAGCTACGACGATCGCCCTGGATACCTTCCGGATTCGGTCACGCAGGATTCACTATACACTTGGCTCTACAACATCAAGACATTGGCATGACTTCAAGGAGATTAAATCCGGGTTCGGCACTACACTATCCACTGAGCATTGTTGTTCGTTTGCCTGGAGCCATGGAGCGTCATACCACATACGGCCGCAAGGCAGAACACTGGACTTAATCGACATGCACATAAATAACCGTGTTGCTCTCTAGCAGTCTTGGTTCATCATCATACCTCTTCACTCAAACACAATGATCGCGATCCTTTCACTGTTCGTGCTGGCTTCCTGTCAACAAGCCCTAGCACAATCCTGCTCTGGTTTTGAAGTCATCAACAGATTCCCCGATCCCACCTACACATCAATCCGCGATCATGGCCAAATCATCAGCCAGGGCGTCGACTGTCCTCCTGAACACAACTGCACAGTCCCTTATGGCGGATATATAACCGGCGGCCGCACAATGAATATCTCGAACCAAAGCTTCGCCGACTCGGTCTTTGAGACCATCTCCTCAGTCGTCAATCTCGAGTTTACCGAATCAAAGACCTATCCAGTGGCTATGGGTACACAAACCGTCGCAAACGGCACTTCGGCGTATATCATCTACACACCTTATACCATCTGCACCACTGGACGGCTGTCCGACTGCGGCACAAATTACGAACTTAATGGCGAGATTGTGGAGGCATGTACATTCGACCTTGACTCTGATGGCGGCATCACTGGAAAGATAAATCCCGTCGTTGTTGCTGGGCAGACTGCTGCGGGATTGACGTGCAATCCCTCCAACACCACACAAGCCAAGGAGGGACAGTACTATGGTACTTGTCCTGATGGTCAAGTTTCGGATGGGAAGGAGCCAACTAATGCTGCTAGTAGCATGGGTAGAGTGTCTGTCTTGCTTGTATTGGGTTCTTTGCTTGTGGCCTTTGTTGGTTTCTAGTCTGCTTGACGAGTATGGAGGGATCTTGTTTCAGAGTCAGTTGCTCCTTTTACCCAAATTACATAGAAGACAGTTTTACTCTGAATACTTGCTCTCCACGTAAAGGGTCATACAGGCTGTTCAACGTTTAGAAGACTCAAGTGATCCATGATACAATGGGTGACCCTGTCCAGTATCTTGACAGGGTCATACCAGCAACCACGGCTGCACGGCTCGACGACGAGATTACACGACCACCAGACGACCACCAGGGAGGTCAACTGTCTTAATACCTGATAGACTTATTCTGTAGACTGTCAGAGCCATGTTTGTATATCTCTGAGTCAAGTCAGTAGCCTAACCATTGCAAAATATCACAATATAGTTTCATACTTGCTCCTTCAATGAGGATCGAAGAGCATAACACATGAATGAGTAAACATTGTAGTCAATTAGTGAGACTTTGTATTTGAAGTTTGTGACGGTGGCTGGAATCAGTTTATGATTGAACTCTTGAAAAGTAACAAGTATTGTGCGTATCCTCGATGGTGCCACATGAACCGATAAGCCATTAGAAAGGTCAGAGGCAGATGCGTAAAAACGAGTGCGATATATGTTTGCAGCAATCGTACTCCAATAGTTAACACTTAGTTTTTGAAGATGGAGCATGGAAGAACAAAAGCGCCGGCAGAGGAGCAAAAGCAAGACAATTGCTCACAACAAGAATTAGAAACGGTGGCGAGACGATCATCCATCTACAGCCTTCTGCACGTCTGTCTCTGCCTGACGTCGAATCCCGTCCTCTTTCATCCTCGCCCTCCGCTGTTCAAGGGGTTCCCAAGCGGAGGGACCCGTGAACTGTACCTGCTGTGGTTTGAAGCTTGCGAATAATGCTTTCCGGAATGCTTCTGTTCTCTGCTTGTTGATTCGAAATCTCTCATTGCAGAGTTCGACGAGAATACGCATGTATGCCTCCGTGACCATGGGTATCAGCTTTCCATCAGCGCCCTCGTATCCGATGATGCTGTCAAAAGCAAGACTGGTGGTTCGAATAGCGACCACGGCGGTGGAGGTCCGGAGGTTGTCAGTTGATATGCTTGAGATACCACTTTCTGTGAATCCAGATTGCAATGCTGCTGTATTTAACTTTTGTGCGCTCTCAAGTGATGAGCATAGTATATGCAAGTTCTATGTCTCCATTAACCACGGGATGATGCTTTGTTTCGCACATGATGAGCAGAATCCGAAAACGAGACAATCGACAAAGAAGAGATAGAGATGTCACCTACCATGGGTTCGAATTTGCAGCGCACCCATCTCACACCGTCGATAGATGGAGGAACGCCCAGATTGGTATGGTCAGATAGCCCCAACATTGGAGCTACAGGCCCCTTTCCTGAAAGTGGCAACGGGTCATGCGAGACAAACAGTGCCTGACCACCATCTCCTTCCGCAGCACCAGAGATTCGTGCATTATCGTCTAGATTCGAGGGCGGCGCCGTCAGACTTCTGCCTTCCAGGCATACAACGATGCGGCCAGCGCAGCTGTCCGTCGTCGCAAGTGTGTCTATCTCGTTGATCTCATCCACCAGCTTTCGAATACCGACATCTACCATGTCCTCATGGGAGCCGCTCGTGTCCGAGACATTAGGCGCCATGAGTTGTTGCAGTATCGTCGTCTTCCGGACCGCAAATGCCGACGACGACGTTGCAAGTGCTCGAGTAGGTATCCTCATCTGATGTGGCTCCGTGGCGGCAGTGTTCCAAGCTCCTCGTATTTGTTGATCGACCCGGATCGTGTAATTATTTTCTTTTTCTTCTCTGCGGATAGACAACACATCAGACGTGAGGAGTTACGACGTTTGGATCAATTTCATGATGTCATTTGGAATGCGATGCTTACGCGATGTTGACGGTTTGTGCTTGTCGCGTGAATACGATCTCGCGAATTGAGGCGAGGACACACGGACAAAGTACACTGGCCTCCAATCGCACTTTCTCAAATTGACCAAAGTCTGGTTCGGAGATTCTTTAGCTACAGGACTGGTGTCTCAACATCTACAAGGAATTAAATATACCGCTAGACCCTCACCCCCACTTGGAGAAATCACTCTTGGGAAGCCAAACAAGCGACCCCTTGGACGCGCAATATGGCACGAAAGTCAACAGAGACACTTGACAAAAACGAAGCCAGAAATCCAAGTATCGGGGATCGCAAAAGAAAGCAGGAGCCTGCTCGAGGACCTCGGAGAGCTGCTACTAAAAGCAAGTACTTTGAGCCGGATACCGAAAACGAATCCGAAGGAGAGGAAGCCCCTGAAGACGAATCATCTAGTGCTGTGGTGGAAACTGAGGACGAGTCTGATGTCTCTTCAGATGCATTGTCTGAAGACGAAGAGCGCCCGCCGAAGAGAAGGGCACCCGCATCTTCAAAGGCAACGGAGTCTGCTCCGACCTCAGGCAGCAAAGGAAAGGAGCTCTGGCGTCAAGGTGTCAGCACTGGACTTGCTCCTGGAACCCAGATTGTCATCAAGAAGCCAAAGCCTAGAACTCCAGGCAGCACGCCATACTCCGATGTCACGATCCATCCTAACACCATGTTGTTCCTCAAGGATCTTAAAGCGAACAATGACCGAGAATGGCTCAAGAGTAAGTGTTTACCCATGCCTTGTTTACCATGCAGTTTGCGCCGTATCGATACCAAGCCTCTTGGTGCGGCATGTACATCTCCACATTGCTATCTCGTTGTGGATATTCACCAGAGAATCGCATGTTCATCTCTCCATAACGACTGCGGCGTTCAATATAGTCCCATGCAACACAACACGAGACTACCTTCTCTCGGCCGAAAGAATCTTTCATTGGCCGATTGTTAGCGATGTTGGTTTTGTTCGCTTTGCAGCTCGAACATTTGTGCAGTAGCTTGCAGCCAGATCAACCAAGGGGACGTTGGTTCTCGCTATTACTCCACAACTGACCACCCGCTCGAGCGCTTAATTACAGCGCTCCCTCTAGATCGTGTACCCCGTTTTCCAAACATGGATGGGCTCACATTTTCAAGCGGGTTAAAAGCAATTGACTGACTCATTACCATTTCTACAGTGTATGATGCCGATTATCGCTCGAGCCTGAAAGACTGGAACTCATTCGTGGAATCTTTGACCGAAGAACTCACCAAAATCGATGATACTATCCCAGAGCTGCCACTCAAGGACGTGGTTAGTATCGTTCAGTTTGACTAATCATATACGACTGACACGTGTTGTGATGAACAGGTCTTTCGTATATACAGAGACATACGATTCAGCAAAGATCCCACGCCTTACAAAGTATGTACCAGAGAGAGGGCAATGCAAGCCTGCAGGCAGCATCAAAGTGGCCCCTGTTGACTTCTACGACGCTAATACTGACGCATTGACCTCTTATAGCCATATTTCTCCGCTGCCTGGTGAGTTCATCACGCGTGAGCAGAAGGATCATGGACACGACACTGACCAAGGGATCACAAACGTTCAGGAGTAGAACGGGCCGCAAAGGACCCTATGCCGCCTACTATGTTCAAATTAGTCCGAACGACAGCTTTGTTGGTGAGTGATACGACTCCCATCTATTTTCTTGTTTTTTTTGTTCTCCATATGGCGCTTGTTGGTGTCGCACGGCTGTGGCTTGCTCAATCTACTTGATGGGTCCTTCCCGATCCCGGAGCGATATCTCCTGAGCCGCTACCCGCTCCCGACGGGCACGATTGCTAGTGGAGTTGGCGAACACGACGACAATCATCAAGGGTCAAGCCGTGCCTGATAAGATGCCGGCTTGATCGTTCAGCCTGGGCTTGATCTTTGGGGTATCGAAACGACATTTTCCATGTACGAGAGTTTGTCGCTCTCACGAACCTCTCTCCTGCAACTACGCCCGGTAAAAAGGTGGACTGTCGAGATTCACAATGACTTGCAGTCAATCCGCTTTTTCCTGCGAGCACCTGCCTGCTGCGTTCACATTGGGTGTGGTAGCACTAGAGCAGAAAGTGCGTTGCTGCAGCTAGAGGTTGCACGTTGGAGGGGATGTTCGTCCAGCTCATTGCTCCGATCGTCCAGCTGTTTTTGTCCAAGACAAGAAAGTGTTGTTGTCTTGCTCTTGTACTTTGGCTTGACACAAGGTAGAGAGGATTCTGAGGCTGCCACTGTTTTTACATCGACCATCTCTTTCTTCGAATGTGGGCGCTTTGTCGTATTGACGCTCAGCGTATCTGGGTATTAGGACGGCGGTTCGGATGCGTCTTGATTCAAAAGGATCAAGCGGTATCTGCGACAGTGGTCAATATCCTCGTCGTCCACCGCGCACGCAATCGCTACTGTCCTGGGTTGAACCTGCAACAGAGCTTCGCTGCCTTGATGAGAAGGAAGGCATGTTTTGCGTCGCGGAGTTGATCGCAGACGCATCGAAGAAAGAGTGTTTGAGTCCCTTGTCTGGTCGCAAGCTGGGCTCAACTCTTCAGCAGATAGCACGACTTCATTGAAACCGAAGCTGACTCATGGATCTGTAGGTGGAGGCTACTGGTCTCCAGACGCGAGAGCTCTTGCAGCTCTCCGCACCATCATCGACCAAAACCCGCAGCGGCTGAAGAACGTGTTGATGAATGACAAGATGCGAGCCGAGTTCCTTGCAGGCAGTTCGACAAAGGTGGCCGTGAAATCCTTCGTAAGGACGAACGCAGAGACTGCGCTGAAGACTAAGCCAAAGGTAAGCAGCCAACCTCTCTTTGCTCCACTCTGTACATAGATCATGCATGTCTTCAACCAGTGGTTGTAAGCAAAGGTTATCAGGCCGATGCGCAGGTCTTGCTTGTGTCAGCAAGCAGGTGTTCCATGGAGACGAGCGGCGTCCGGCTGGGAGCTCTGTGGCTGGCTACCCCGACGACAAGCCACTCGACGACTTCGGAAGGAAGCGCATCTTGTTGGTTGCTTGCATCGTGCATTTGCAGACGGCAACGAGCAACAGAACCTTGACTGCCGAAGACTTGGAACGGAAGCAGTAAGAAGCAGGATTGATCGATCATCAGTCACGATGGACATCGAAGAATGCAAGTCGTCGCAGGAGATAGCTTGGGAACCTTCGGCCCATGGTTCCTTCCGGACGGGTAGGGGTTCCTCGCTACTGCCTACATTACTCCCGCTCGGGCTGGAGCGTCCCGCGTTGCCTCTTTCTGTGGACACAACATCGAGATGAACAAAGGAGGTGATGGTTAACCTCTGATACGACTTGAGCGAGGACAACAAAGGTACGTGAACATTCGCTCTGCTCATCTGGTACGGTTAATATCCATCAACTTACCCTTCATCTCTCACAGACACCTAGCGACATATATGCCGAGATGGCGAGCAGGACTCGTGAAGTGGTTGTTCTTTGGTAGACTAGTCGGTTCGAAGCCGCTAGTCAAACCTACCTCGATTTCATGTGTCTCATGGCATGAGCGTCAAAATTAATCAGGATGGTTCATGGCAGGATGGTCACACACAGTGGCATACATATGCGAAACAGAGATTGGAAACTGACCCTTGATGTGCTAGGGATATGACGCTGGTCACCCGGACATCGATCTTCTACGACTCAGACGCTTTACAGTCGGTACCAAGTTGACTGACGCTGAGGTCCTCGACGCGCAAGTTCTCCGCCGGATCGCGGATCTCTTCTCGGCGTTGCACCCGTTTGTGAGTTGGTTCCTGTTTCCTTGCCCTTCCTTGATATTTCTCTTAAGAAAAGCGCGTCGTCTTGAACCATGGTACTCGAGTCGCACCGTCGCTCGACGATACGGTGAAAGGGGCTGAACGGACCTTTATGGTTGCGAGTCATCATCCACAAAATCCAACCGTCCGGCCCGCGGTACGGTGCGTGGTCTGTTTCGGGGGTTAGTCCTCTTCGGAGCAACCTCAGAAACCTTCTTTGTCAATATCCATACTAGCCAAACCATGGATAGCATCATATCAAGAAGTTATGGCTGATGATTGTTCATTTCCAGGTCGCCTGTTTGAACCGTATCGTCCTCCCGGACCCCGACGAGGACGAGGACAGTGAGGATGATGAGGATGATGGAGACGCCGAGGGCGAACACGGTGAGGAGTCTGGAACAGAAGCGTCTGATACCTAGTCATTAAGGCGCGAAGTTGACGCATGGTGAGGTGTAAAGCAGAATCCAGAGGAGTGCCGATGGTGAAAGGCTTCGACACACATGCAAATCGTCTGATTACTTTAGCAGCAGCAGCGATCAACAAATCGTCGACTGCCACGAAATGTATCATTTTTTTCAATGTTCGCTGCGTGATATTCTGCTTTCATCTACTCGCATTCTGCAGGACTTGTCGTCTGTGACAGGTCGACGTCGAATTTTCAAAAAAGAATATGCCAGCGCATCAAGGGTCCGCATAACTTATGATTGGTCCCTCCCTCGCTTTAGGGCATGCATGTTGCATAGAGCGGCCGCATGAGATTTCAATCACCTGACGACGTACTATTCGCTTTTCGGCCTAGAGCTCCCACGGTACATGCGCGCGCTGGGCCATCATTTGATGTTGGTTTCGGTCTGTGCTACCCATGTCCGGGTGTGGTGGTTCATGATTAGCAGGCAGGGAAGGACGGCAGAACCTGTAAGAGGTTTGACCACGATTGATGAACTGTGCAGAAGCGCGCATCTGGGCAGGGAATGCTGGCTGCAGGACGTGGGTGTAGCAGTAATGAGCTTGCGCGGCAAAAGCCTGATCAGTGTTACGAATCTTTCGTGTCGCTCTGTGGTTTTTTGTCATTGATCGAATCAGGACGATCAAGGTTGAACGGACGGTCCTTGTTCGATCCGCACCGCCTCCCAGCGTACCGTACCTTATGTTTTGGTCGTTCGTTTGCGAGGCTTGCGCGCGGACGGGCAGCAAGCTTCTCGAAACACACGACTTGAGATCGGCCAGCCGGGAGGCCGCGGACGGGTCAACGTCGCCGACAGATTACAAGTCTCTGTTAGATCGCGTTGTCGCTGCGCTGTGTTGTTTCATTTTGTAGAGACAAGACCTATCGTCCAATGTTTCTCTTTTAGTCGGGGTTTGTCAAACGTCGGATCGGACCGCTGTCGGCAGGAGGGGTAGGCCTGACGAGGGGATGCATACAAGCTGCAAATATGACTGCATCAGAAAACAAGCGAACAAGTCAGGGCTTGCAAGCTGACATGCTGGTCGGCTCTCTCTATCAGGAGCCACATTGCGAAGGGGTAAGGACTTTTAGAGTTGTTTCCAAGCCCATACCGGATCTCGATACAGCGGTGTTGCATCTGACTATCGCAAGACCGCATGAGGGCCAATGTAGCTGCGTTGGAAGCAAAGTAGGGTGTGTGTTTAACTAAGTTTCCTGATCATGCAGGCTGTGTCTTTATCGCGAAGATGCATCTGCCCGGGCCGCCACTCCACATGCTGTGCGCTGGATGGCAGGTCAGTGACAGCGTGAAAGCAAGGGGACAAACGAAGGAAGATAATGTGATGTGATTGAGATGCCATGCATTTGCGCTTCGTCCCGGGCCTTCTCTCCAGACTGAAACCTTGTACGGACCCCTTTGCATACCGCTTCGTTTCGATGGTTGATAGATCAGAAATCCTCGTTGGGATTCGCTGATGTAATTGAAGGAGTTTCAATAGAAATAGAGAGCGTTGGAATCGTCCCTTTCATGATCAATCGATCAAGTCCTACCTTCTCTTCATGACGTCTTGCTCATTCTATGCAAGACAGAGTCCAGACGACTCCTTTTCTACGATTCAATTCGGAAGGTTCTGCCCAAAGAGGACGAGAACAGCCTAGACAAGGCAAACGCCAAAACATCGGACGCTGGACTGAAGCAACCAAGCGCATCTCCAGTCTCACTCCCTCGATTGTCGTCGTTGAAACGGTGTGATCTTACACATCCTCCTAGCCGTAAGTTGCCCTCGGGGCGCCGCATGAGCCAGCGGAAGGACGGTTTGGACTAAGGTAAGTGTCCCGTACCGCACGTGTCCGTCCAAGACATGGACGACCTTGTCTCTCCGTAATCGGTTGACAAGGCGCAAACTGACTCGACAGAGCAGGGCAAGAGATGAGGTGATGATCTGATGCAGTGATCACTCGGGAGCAAACAAATTGCAAAAGTCATCGGTCAAGCGAAACAACAGGCGAACGGAGTGACAGTGACAAGCGACGGGCGCAACCAGGAGTGACTCGCTGGAGCGGTCAGCAAGGAAGATCGACCCTAAGCGCGTCAAACAGACGCGCGCACACGCCGGAGCCGCTGACGGAGCAGATTTTGGCGAGGCTCGCACTCATAAACGGCCAACGGAGGCTTCACACTAAACGCAGATCATTGCATCCTCGAGATCCTCCTTGGTCAGAGAGTTCGTGCTGTCGCGTGGCAAGCCGAGGGTCAAGCCTGCAGAAGCACTCGGACCAGGCAAAGTAAGTTGCTGATTTAGCGCTCCTACAACAGACGGCGACCTCGACGACCAATTCCACATTCAGCTAGGGAGCAGCTTAGCAGGATCGATCAAGACGTCTCTCCCGTGGCACGTCCAAATCTCGCTTTGCCCTGCCCTGCCGGTAGTATTTGTCTTCTGACCGCTTGCACGCTCAGGTGGAGTCTACCACCAAACAACGTTTCGATCACGGCACGGCTCTCTGCGCACTGAGTGGCAGCGTCCGCAAAGCTAAAGCCTCTTCTCCGACAGCCACGCCGCTGCCTTGACCCGCGCGCGCCGTGATCGACGGGGTTGTTTATTGCGTACAAATTTGTTGCGCTAGAGCCGCGCATGCCCTCGTCTTTGTGAGATTGAAAGAAAAAAAGAGTTTAGCGAAGCAGCAGGAGCGGAGCGGCCGCAGGAGCTGTTCGTTCATGCTCAAGCCAACACTCTAAGACCCGGTCGCCGGTGCGCAGAGTGACCACTTTGGAGGAGGAGTGTCGCAAAAGACGCTCGGACTTCTGACAGAGTATTGGATTCTCAAAAGCATCCACAAACTCACGGACACACTACCCGTCCGCGTTTCTCGCTAACCAGAGAGCGCCCCGGGCCTATCCATAATCCCGCCTGAGACCAGCAACGATCTCAACCAACCAAACGAAACCGCTTCGACAGCCGGTCGTCTTTTGCACCTGAAATAGCGGCAGGAACCCCACCATCTGTTCCTTGGACATTTCCGTGCCTGTGTGTCGGATTCACATCGTTTCTTTCTACCGCTCCTTCTGCCGCCCCTAGAAGCGCGCTTGAGGTCATTTGGTCCGATTTCTCGTACAAGACAGCCTGTACACCCGCACCCGCGACACTTTCCAGCTGCTGCGCACACGACTTGGACTTGCTGCTGCTTCTGCTCTTCGAAAATACCGTCAGTTTCTGCTGCAGCTGTCACCCGACGCCGCTGTCTTGCCTTGAGTGCCGTTGATCCTGCAGCTTGCCTGCGGCCCGCGCCTCCCTTGTGCAACTACGACGTAGCTGCCACATCCCACATCCCACATCCCACGCCAGCCGACGTGCATACTCGGCTACTGCTGTTGGACAAATCTCATCAAAGCGCATTAGTCGCTCCCCGCCCGCCTATATTTATTTGACATGTACCCAAATCCCGGACCTCCTGCTGCTTGGACGCCAAATGCCAATGGTCAACCGCCGCAGCAACAACCACAACAATCACACCCTCAACATCCCCAACATCCCCAACATCCTCATCAACACCCTCATCAACAGCAGCAACATCAACAACCTTTGCAACACCAGCAACACCCCCCACCACCACCTTCCACTTCTGCCCCTCCACAGCACCAGCAGCAGTGGGCGCAACCACCTCCAACACATCCCAACGCCCAGTATCCCCAACAGCGTCATCCCACTCAGGTACGTCGAGTCGCACACGCAAACAGTCTCGCGTGACACTAACCTTTTTTTCTGTCCAGATCCCTCCCATCAGCCAGGCATTGCCTCAAGGAGGACCTCCAAACATGACGACTCTGCAACCTTCTCACCCAGACCACTACCGCTCGCTGCCACCACCTCCAATGTACGGACATGCTCCGCCAGGTCACTATCAGCAGCCTCTGCCTTACCCTCCTCAACCCGCACCTCGCCAAAGAACGGCTATTGCCTGTCGCTACTGCCGGCGTCGTAAGGTATGTTTGTCACGGTAGCACTTGGCGGTACTCTTCTAACACGGGCTAGATTCGCTGTTCCGGGTTTGATCAGTCCGAGGATGGTCGTTGCACAAACTGCCAGCGTTTCTCGCAGGAGTGTGTCTTCACGCCCGTCTCGGCACAGTCGCAGGCCTTCGTTCCAGCGCATACCGTTTGGCGAAACCAGGGTGGACCCCCTCAGCAACTGTACGGAGCATATGGCCAGCCTCTTCCTCCTCAGCAACATGCGAGCCGTGATCCCTACCCTCCTCCGCAACACGCCTACCCTGCTCCCCAGGGTTACCCTCAAGGCCCACCAGTCTACGCCATGCCTCCAGGCCACATGCCCCAAGGACCTCCCCCTGCTTATGTCGCACCTCCGCAACCCACTGGAACACCGAACCCTGCTCAGGAAGCTGGTCGCAAGCGTCCAAACGAGGAGCCGCACACACCGACTCTTCCGCCACCAAACCCTGCCCAGGCCGCTCAGGTTGCTCAGATGCCTCAACAAGGACCTCCTCCACCTCACGCTCAGCCTCAGTACACTTACCCTGACCCCACTGTTTTGACGCCTGCAGCTGGCTCTCCTGCTTCTTCCAACACTTCATTCCAATCCGCTCAACCTCATGCTCAGCCATACTTTGCACCTGCTCCCGCACGCAAGCCATCGCCTCAACAGAACAACTACTCATACGATCAGCCTCGTCCTTCTCACTCTCCCCACACCCACGCTGCGTCTGTCACCTCGGCTGCATACAACCCGGCTGTGACGTCTCATCCTGACACCAAACCTGTTCCTTCGAGCTCGGAACGTTCAAGCCCAACCAACGCTACCAGGGGTGTGCGCATC
>JALPCE010000390.1:0-19235 GCA_026538705.1 Aureobasidium sp. GC_Fusr_1 | reverse complement strand
GCTATTTATTTATATTATAAAAAAATAAAAAAAATAAAAAACTAAAGCTTAAATTTTATCGAGCACAAAATAGCTAATAACTCTTGCTATAATAATCTATATGAGAGACTACTTATATAAAACAGTAGATCTAGCTGTATTATACAAGTGTCTAAACTTATAGGCTTATATAATATATAGTCATAAAGTAATAGCTAGTATAATAGAAAAAAATTTGATGCTAAAATATTAGCTAGTAGATCTATGTTTATAAGCTACATATTATATTTATACTATATATAACTAGATAGGTCTATATATATAGATGGCTTACATCTATGCGCAAATTTATAGCTAGGTAAAATAAGTAGTCGTGGTGTTATTCGTACAAATCTTTTAGAACGCAATAAATTCCATGTTCATCGACTTCGAAGACCGGGTGGCGAATTCTAAAGAATTTTGAAACCGAGAATATTAGGACACGTAATGACGGCACTCACAGCCTAAGCCGTGGAAACTACCGGTAGCAAATATATAGTGTAGGCTTGGTCCTTCTGTTTCGACATATGCATCTTAATTTTAACGACTTATGCCCACAACATAATTCTATCTCCAAATATTTGCCACCGACAGAATATGGCAGATCATCAAGACTCATCCGAGGCGGCGGCTCATATGTCGAATGAAGTATGTATCAACATCCATAATGCAATATCAAGCTGACAACAGGGTCAATAGACAAGCCAACGGGAAATCAGAATACCCTTCTCTCTAGAAGAGATGAAATCATCTAAGCCTCTATTGAAGGTGCTTGTCGAACAGAAAGTGGTTATGCTATATCAATGGTTCGCTGAGCCTCCAGAACTTGTTCTTCAAGTCGCAGATCTGGACAACTTGAACGCCTAGCTCAGTGTTGTCTTTGTTTGGGTTGTTGTCTTAATACTAGTCATTCAATCTTTCACTGTCACGAAGCGTAGAGAGAATCCAAAGATGGGTGTGGAAGTTCTACGTATGGAACACGTGCCAATAACAGATCTACTCCTCCATCTATACCCTTACAAATCGTGAGGACACACGGTCGCATCTAGGCCTGATCATCTCGACGAAACGTATCCGCGTAGAGTTCCTGGAGACTAAGAACGTTATACTGTTTGTCGCTCAGAGAACACCATTCATTAGTCTCTTGGTGGTGATGGTTAATCACCGTTCAGTCTCAACACAACGATCGTTCCATCAACCTCTGGAGGATAGGATGCCCTCGTATCCTTTGAGAAGATCTTTAGCAATACCTCTTCGGCAGCTTCGGTGACAGTATCAGTAACAGCATCGGGTGTGAAGTCATAGTCCCTGTTTCCAACAACAAGAGAGATCTCGGTCAGGGTTCGAGATTCGGAATGAAGCTCAGGGTCGGCAGGAATGGTCAACTCAGGGTCTAAGAACCACGACTGATCACCAAAGGGATCGTAGTCTTCGGCTGGTTCCGTGAAGAAACATCGGCTTGGAATCCATGCTCGTTGCATTGCCTCGAAGTGACAACCATATGCGCGTGCCTCAGGAGAAGACCCGCAATGAGGAGCCAATCCATGGTGGTGCCCTTTGATCCATTGCCTCAAGGAGAGCCCAGCGATGCCACCATGAAACCAGTACAAGAATTTTGACCGACGTCCAGATCCATTGTGATAGCGTGCCTACTGAATCCGATCTGGCTCTGCCACTTGCATACATCTCATCATCAGTGTCAAGTGCGTTGCAGGAGCATAGCGCGCTAGCGAAGAGTCAAACATACAATATGTAACGCTTGCAGGGGGGAGTTGAGGCAGAGGGGGAGTTGAGACAATCGTATGGCAGCACGCGTTTGCACGCATTATTTTCACGAGACTGTCTCAACTCCTCCTCTGTCTCGAACTCCCCCTTGCGCGCGTTATGTACGGGTTTCTTGACGAGGGTACTCACGCTGTCATCCTTGTGTGGTCTGCCGACGAAGGATTCTCGAAATTCGAGTGTGTCTTTCGGAGACGCTCTGTGTAGATACCTCACGGTGAATCTTATCTCACGTTGATCTGGTGATTCTTCACAGGCCCCGTATCCTTACGTGCGTGATGTCAAATGATGAGCGCTTAGTCAAAATACACCCACTATATGGAGGTTTGCACTCGCTTGAATCCAGTCCTTCCTTGAATCCTTATCGGCGAGATACACTAGCGACAGAACCTCGACCCAAAACAGGCAGGTGTTCGACTAGAGACGATCCGTCTGCTTTTGATTCTTGCTCAGTGATCTCATACAGTTGATAAGACCCGTAGCGACCTACGAAGCATGTCAATGTGGGTATGATGTACCCTAATCCAAGTCCGGTCGTCGGAGCTTTCTTACCCTATCTCTTGTGGATCCTTCCTATCGTATCTACTCGACTAGAAACGTACGTCCACAAGATCATGGTTGGTGGGCAGAAGAAGCCCTATCCGCAGCCCTGCCAACAAATATCGCCGTACCGCGTGAGCTCATCGATCACATCGCCTAGTGCACCGAAAACTGGCCATCGATGGGCTCGGAAGAAGCAATAAAGTTTGAGGAAAAGATGGCACAAGAACAAAAGGATCACGAACTGCACATGATGAACCGTCCCGCCAATTCCTATGACTTCGACGTAGACGCGTACAATTCTGAAGGTTTTCCTAGTTTACCTTTCATGGAAACTCGGAAGTTCTTAGGTGGTCGATCTTGCCTTGATCATGCTTCAAATCCAGTTGTGAATCTCGAGTATCAACTCAGTTAAGCATGATGTGAAACGAAGTCGGAACTGATGACTTATATAGCTCCTCCCACACCTCACTTTAACTACTCTTGACTAATCTTCGAAACGCGCCCGACTGTTCGAGTAAATATTTTGGTGACCCTTGCTCGACGATCTTTCCATCGTCCATAACGATAATCTTGTCAAATGTTGCAACGGTCGTCAGGCGATGTGCTACCACTATCAGCGTCTGATTAGAGTCGCTCTGCAGGATTCTTCGTATCGCTTCGTCGCTTCTGTTGTCTATCGCCGATGTTGCTTCATCAAGCAGAATGAGTTTCCGCCTATGCATGAGTATCCGAGCAAGGCAAAGAAGTTGTCGTTGTCCAGACGAAATGTTCTCTCCGCCCGCGGCGACTGGGGAATCTAGCATTAGTGTGTGAGTGCCATTGTACTGCAGTCCTTGTGCACTCGACATCAGACCCACTCGCTGCAGGACTTCTTCCAATTTCGCATCTGGGTACTGATCAAATGGGTCAAGATTCGTGCGGACAGTGCCAGAGAACAGAGCTGGATTCTGTGGAATGTAGCCTATTCTTTGACGTAGATCTCGCAGTCTGATTGTTGATATATCGAGGCCGTCGATGGTCACACTCCCCGTTTCGGCCTCGATCATGCGTAGGAGAGCCAACAAGAGGGTCGATTTGCCGGCTCCTGTGCGACCTACTATCCCGATACGCTCACCAGGAGCAACAGTGAAGTTTATGTTGTCTAAAACCAAGCGAGAAGAATCTGAATATCTCACACTGAGGTTTTTGACTTGAACACCGCCTTTGCGCGGCCAGTCCTTTGTGACCTGGATACCATCTTGAGGTTCACTCTTGAGGTATTTGAATTCCGAGATTGCGCTCGCCGCGACCGCAGACGTTTCGAATGCACCAAATCCATTGACTGCCTTGAAGATCACGCTAGAGAAGCGCATGGAAAACGAGAGTGCGAAGCCAAATAGAGAAGCGTCAATGGCCGCAGACCGTGAGTGTAGGAGCACTACACCTGTGCCGAAGCTAAAAATGATGCCGATTAGAGACATCTGCAAGCCCAGCCAGCGGTTAGCTATCCAGAAGTGGCGTCTGGCTTTCGAAAGATCATCGACGTAGCTGTGCATTCGCTCCTCGAATGCTGATGTTGCACCAAAAGCCCTGATTGTTGAAAGTCCAGTTGTAGTGGTCATGACAAGGCCAAGCAACCTACTAGTAGGCTGGCGGTCGGCACGTTGCACTGTTACTCGAGCTTTGTTATAGAGTCTGCCCACCCCAGAGCTGGCGTATAGACCTCCGAACACAATAAAGCCGGTGTACCAAGACTGATTGAGGCTTCACAAGAATCAGCATGATGTCAAATTTTAGATGTTCCGTACATACCCAATCACGATGATGGTCATAATCTCCATGCCACATTGCAGGAATTCGGACACCAGAGGCATCAATCTGTCGTCCATCGCTTGTGAGTCAGTACAAAACCTTTGTGTAAGTTCACCGGTGGAGACACTGCCGATCCAAGAGAGAGGCATTTGAAAGACGGTGTCAAGCATGGTGTTGAAGAATGCCTCTGATGCCCTGAGCGTCCCAGAGGCTTGATGCGCGTAGAAAAGATATTCCGCTGACACGGCAAGTACTGCGCTAGCCACGAATGATCCGGTATGATGGAGAATCCCGATCCGCGTTGGAGACTGCGAGATCGCTAGCGAATCCAGCATCTTTGCGTTTTTCAGGGTCCATGTCGGAAGCATGACCAGCACTTGTCTAAGCACGAGCGCGATGATGTAGACCGACAGATAGTTGTAGCCACCTAACGCTTCAATGTATGATTGACATGGAGCAGGAGAAGACTCGAGTGTTAAACTTGCAGCTGACCTCACAGGTATCTGTCGGTTTTTTTCGTGCACAAAACTGCCCAAGGTCTTCCCCGTATCGGGGACAGCGCGATGGGTGATGCGTTTGCAATCAGTGCTGCGAATGTCCAAGCTGGGTTTCCGTCCGTCGTCTCTAGGGTCTTGAGCTACAGCTTGAACCGTACCGTGGGCAATATGAACGACACAACTCGCCTTTGACATGCAGAGTCCAAGCTGATGAGTGACCAAGATTCGTGTTCTGCCATCTCCGAGAGGGCCATTGAGAGCGTCGACAATGTGTCTCGCCACGCGAGTGTCCAAAGCCGACAGTATGTCATCCAACAACAAAACCCTCGCTCTGGAATACAGTGCCCTTGCGAGCGCTATTCTTGCCCGTTGTCCACCGCTCACCATTACACCTTGAGTACCAACCGACGTTTGATCACCGTCTTTGAGCGCCTTAAGGTCCGGTATCAAGGCGCACGCTTCTATGACACGCTCGTATCGTGACGCGTCATAGATCTCTCCAAACAATATATTGTCCTTGAGAGTTGTACTCTGGAGCCAGGGGGTCTGTGTCACGAGAGCAATGGGATCATCGGCGGCAGCATGTGGCGCCTCGATACTGCCATCAAGTAATTTAGCTTCCCCCAGAATTGCAGCAAGCATCAGACTCTTGCCACTGCCTGTATCACCATGAATGACACTGAGTTTCCCAGCAGGAAAGCTAACATCCACATGTTCAAGATTGAACCTTGTGATGACGTCTTGGCCTGCAGGTAAAGACGAGTCGCCGCTATCTGGCCATGTGAGCGATGCATTACTGAGGACAATATCTCCTGAGTAGTTGTTCTGTATGTATTCGTCTCTGTCTGAAATCCCCAGGAAGGATTGTAGACGGCGAGAGCTGGCTTGTGCACTCAGATAATCCTGGATCACGAGAGGTGCCAAACCAAGAGTCCCTTCGAGCTGAGGGAGGAGCTCGAGTATGGTGAAAATGAGCGAAGCTTTCATCTGACCTTCGAGGTACGCATAAACAAAGATTGTAACCCCCGAAACTAGCAAAGGCGATGCGATTTTCCACACAAAGCTGATGTTCTGAGCGAGTAAATCTTGCCTTTTAGCACGGAGCTCAATCTCCCTGTACTTCTTGACACGCTGCCTCCATAGATCTTCGTTCGCCTGGCGTTTGATATCATGGAGTGCCTTGATCATCTCGCCAATCACGCCGTCTTTTTGGTCTCTTGCCTTTCGCAGTCTCTTCTGCGCTAGCTTCCGTCTCTTGACAACAAGCGTGTTCACGGGCATACTCGCTACAGTGACTATCAAAGCAACGAACATACCTTGCCATCCCAGCAAGCGTTGTATAAACACCAGTGCGATAACAAGTTGCAAGATAGACAGAGGGAGTATGTAGTGGATTGCGGCAAACTTGCTAAATGTGGTCGCATCCGAGGTCAGGAGAGTATTGACCGGTGGAGGAGCTTTTGATGAGGTATTCTCCAGATGCACTCCAGACCCAGACCTCAAGAGCTTCTTGTAGATAGTCGCAATCAGCTGTGCTCGAATTGGGATACCGAGCTCCGACCATTGGATCCAATTCTGGCGGTAGTGTACAATGGTCTCGAAAGTCGCGAATAGAGCGATGCCACACAGCCAGACCCAGGCGAGATCCCGATCATTGCTCTCTACACAAGCAATCAGGCGCAAGACACAATATGGAGACCCGAATGTGAGTATTGTTCGAGTGATAGTTAGAATCCATTGTTCGATGACGACGTGTCTACGTTGAGCAAAGACTTGAGTCATCAAGCTCTGGGTAGATTCTTTCACAGGTGGTTGAGTCTTTGATTTGGTTTTGTGGTTAAGATCGGGCCAAGCATCCAGATCGGACGTCTCGCCTGCTATACGCATAGCCTCCCTCGACCAACTCATGAAGCATCGCGAGACGACCGAGGAGCTGTTCTCAGAATCCACCACAATGTTAGCACTTGTGATCAAATGTGGCTTACGTTGTATGGACAACGAGATCATGATCAGCATCGCAGCTGTCATCAAAAGCGCTGGACTCTGGAAGAACGCTTTGGCTTTCACATTGGTCTGAATCTGATGCATCGATATCGCCAGAGTCAGAATCGCGCTCCTAATCCCTGCTTGGTATATCTTCATAGGGCTTAAGCCCGCGTGCAAAGTCATATTATGACAAGCAACTAGCGACTAGCACTGTTAGCCCCTTTCTATGAGTATAGCACGTTATCTTCCCTTACCCATAGAGTATGACTCGAGATGCTTGATCGATTTGCCAAGCTGAGGGCAAGTCCAGCCCAGGAAAGCAATTTGACTGCGGTGGTGATAGATTTGACATGATTGTTGTATTGGATTTGGCATGGCAGACTGGCGGTACCATCCTGGTCTGAATACAGCTTGTCAGACATCTGAGCGAGACAGGGAATTGAAGCCTGCGATGGGGTGACACTTTGGCTGAGGAGAACATTGACGACAAGAGTAGATGGAGATGCTTTGGAACACGTGGTCCATGCTTCACAGGGCTCCATATCTTGCGGCCGTATCCAGCGACACGAATTCGCATGGAAATAGAAGCCGAAGCGACCGATACAATGTGGGGGCCTCAGATAACAACGCTTATATGGAGGAGTTAAGACAAGCATATGACAGCACGTGATTACGTCCATTATTCTAGTAAGACTATCTTAAATTCCCCTCTATCTTACAATTTTCCTGCGCGCTTTAGATATGCTTTGGCAATAACTGCGCCACTACGGTGAAGGATTCGAAGACGCGTCAGCAACAGTTTCCTTAAGAGGCATTACTCTTGTATCATGTTGATTGATTCCCGGACGGCTCCAGTCGTATCAGATATTCCCGAACCATTCACAGTCTGAACACCGTTGAGTCTGCCCTACCGTGCCTTTGACAGTAAATTCAATCATCGCGCGCGTTGGGCGTCACGCAATCATGTCGCACATCTGCAGCCACAGACTGCATGTCCGAGCAGGATACGAGATAGAGCGAAGTTACGAGCTAGTCACGAGGCAATACAGGAGATCCAATGAAAAGTGGTCATTTCGAAGCATCACTTCATCACTTCGAAACGATCGCATAAAGCATGGGCACTTCCGCATCAAATGCTTTCTAAAGCTCCATTGACAACATTACCATTACCAACATGTACATCACGAAGACACTTGCTATACTGGCTCTCAGCCTGTCTATCTCTGCGTGGGCAGCACCACTACCCGAGTCCGGTAAGCCATTTTTACTGAGAGTATCAAAATTGTTGCCCATCAGTTGACATGTGTACAGCTGGGGTCTCCTTTACCAAACGATATGATGGCGATAGAGAGGACAACGGCATTGCCAAACGCTACGATGGCGACAGAGAGGACAATGGCATTGCCAAACGCTACGATGGCGACAGAGAGGACAATGGCATTGCCAAACGTTACGATGGCGATAGAGAGGACAATGGCATTGCCAAACGCTACGATGGCGATAGAGAGGACAATTGAGCGCATAGCGCAGTAGTTTACCGATATAAGATCTACGTGATTGATGATCATCCTTGATTATATCATCCAAGGGAAAAAGCTTGTTGCAACACTTTGACGACGTCAGATGAATCCGCAGCGCTTGTACATCCACAGGTTTAGTATCACTGATATCATACTGCCAAGTCTGATCATATCTGTCTACGCGTGCGTATCGTAGAGAGAATCAGGTGTGAGCAGGTCGGCGACTTCTCTCTGGAAACGCAATCTAAGAATCATATGTCAATACGACTCGGGCAACATCATCTGATCAGGTCCTAGTTCATGTGGTAGTCCATCGCCAGTCGGCGTATGCTGCCACCTTCCAGTCAGGGCTTGAGGCGTCCTTGGAGCCTGTCACAAAATCAAGAGTTTATTCGAATGTCGGTAGCGGGCGTCACTAGTGACAGTTGACACAATCGATCTCGGATTAGGACAATTCACTAGTTCCAATACAGAGTTTGGTGAGACTTAATGGCCACCCAATGGTCTCTGTGCCAGTGGCGCTATCTCGCATACCTCAAAGACTCCACTGTGCCAGGGCTTGGTGAACAACTTCTCCACTGTATGTCTTGCTTCTGCACGCAATCGTCGCGTAGATATGCCTACCCGGCGATGTCCAGTCATCAAGCACATTAGTCTGCCATCAGTCATGCCAATAGCGCCAGTAATCGCCGAATGAGTCTCTGTCCAAGAGACTCAGTTTCTTCCAGAATCTCACAACAATCCTCGCGAGTTCCTTGACCACAATCGCCAATCAGACATAGTCTATAGAATGCCTCGGATATCGCAGACCCTGGACAGCACGGCAGAGTTGAAGAAAGCGCGCCATCTACTCATTCTATCCCTGACGTGGTTCGTCATGTCGATGTTCTTAATGGTTATCACCAAAGTATACCCGCCTAGTGATGAGGCCTGCGACCAAAAGAGGATCACTTTCTCACCTCTGCAAGCAGCCATCCAATATGAATGGGTCAACTATGGCGATATGTGGGCGCAAGCCTCGCAATTCCGGACCTCCTACAATACATCCATATCCGAGGAGACGAACGAAGCATGGCTTGGGTTACTTACCGGTACGAGCAAGCCCATCGTCTACTACGAGGGCTATCTGATATCATGTGAGCTTAGATGTCGAGATCAGCATACCACGACGGAAACTTGTTGTTCTTGGCCAGGACACTGACCATCATTGGAAGCCTCATCCGAGAGGGGGTCTCTCCGCGAAGCCAGCAGCATTCTACCAGATGAACTGTTTGGTACGGTCCCTTTATTAGGCCACGAGAAACTGGGATACTGACAGCGACCAGAACGAGATCCGACTGCATGTCAAGGCGGAACTCGATGATGCGCAACGCACGTTGAACCGGCAGACGGTCGATGACTGCTTCGAATTGTTACGCCAGACATTTTTATGTGACATGGACGCTACGCCATACTTGCTGATGTACGACGCGAGAGCCATACGAGGCGATGTTCCGGATATGAATACTTTGCATAAGTGTCGGAACTATGCTCAGCTTCGGGATAGGGCGCAAGGTCATGCTTGATTGAACCAGGTTTATCTTGCTATAGAGAACGTATCGAAGACTGACCTGAGTTGGAAGGCTTGGACTGATCAGGAACTTGATGATTGTGCTTTTCCGCACCGGCCTTTGCACGTAAGCGCTCTTGCGTGACGTTATATGGTATGAGAACATGCTTCCGCGTCCATTCCCTGATTTTCCCGAAGTCCTGGCATCGATACAAGGCATCTGTCCGGACCGCCGTGGTACCATCGTCATACTCCTCCACAAGATAGGGACTGACATCAGCTCTGCACATCAGGTTGATTCGTAGTACTTGAATGCAATGGTCAACGTGACGATAAAGGGAGTCATCTCTTCGTAGAAAGGCTGGACTGTCACTGTAATCGTACTGATCACGGTAGCTGTATTGGCGCAACAGATGCTGGCGGGTTCTGTTAGCTAATGTGCCAATATTATTCACGAGACGCCAACTCGAACATACAACGCAATGGATCTGGTGGAACCCCTCGATAAAGCCTACCACTCCGTCTCCAAGCTCGGCTGACTGATGTTTCCAATCCATCTCCGTGGACTTGTTCAGGAGATGTAGATCTGACTCAGGAATCCCTATTGAACCATCTGCTTCGTCAGTACAATAGCGGTAGACACAGTAACGATTCTGCTTACATTGCCACAACTCGTCCCACCTTTCTTCCGAGTCTCGCGTGGGCCGCCCACCGTACGCGCTCCCATCGCTCGGTCCAAAGCGACGCCAATCGTACTTCATGGCATTCAGCATCGGCGACCATGTCGACATATGCCAAATGCATTGATTGTCGGTGGCAGACCATAAGCAGCTTCCCAAGATGGGGATCGACCCGAGAACCAAGGCCAAAGAAAGATATCGAAGAATTCGGGCTTTGGCGGCTTTTTTATCATCTCTTGTTCTACTATCATGCAGTGATGCGTCGTCATCAGCTTGAATTATGAACGGAATACTCTCGTCGATGGTGAATGTACTGGATTCCATGGCTGCGACCATATTCTCACGGGAGCTATGTGACACAAGATCCTCAGGCCGGCTGTGTAGCACGAGAAGTCGGGGTATGCTGCCACTCCACCGACAGTCTGTGAGTATATACCCATGGAAATTGATTGGGGCACAGTCTCGTTGACGAGCTTTATACACTGAACGACGATCTTGACTAAGCAATAGAGATCTGGGGATTAAGCGGGCTGCTAGTGGAGACCTCGAATGGTGAGCACCCGCAATCAAGAGCTTGTCAGGCGGCGCGAACCTTCATCCCGCCGCCATCCTGCCGCAGTATCCACTAATGCACGGACATTGGACGCGCGTATGTGAGCCGAAAGAGGAAGTTGATTCAAACTCAGTACGCACATCAAGGTCAACTACTCGCGTGGCTTGGAGAGTTCAACCGAGAAGTAGGCTCCAGAACTTCGAGGTTATGTGGACAAGCCGATAGCGATCTGAGTTCATTGAATCGCTGCATGCCTCATGGCTATCGTTGCCGTGAGTTCCGCTCAAGTCTGTACACTAGGCGCCCCCAAGGCTCATCGATGGCGCGATGGAAGACATCTGCTACCCACAACAGAACTGGCAGACTCAAGATCAGCGCGATATATACTCCACAGTTGTAACCGAACATCGTATGTCTGCCCGTCAGTCGCCATAAGACACTAACAAAGCGGAATCCAAATACATGAAGAAATGGCTCATGCACAATGTACAGCGAAAATGACCGGCTGCCCAAGTACTGGGCGTATCTTCCTGTGAAGATACTCTGTACTGCCGTGCATCGGCCAATGAACACGGTCAGGAAGACTGCGCTGAGTGCATGCCAGTAATGGTAGTCTTTTGTGATTCGGTAGGTCCAACCATATCCAAAGCACGCTGTCGGCCCGCTGTGGCGCGGAAATGATGCAAAGTAAAGACCCAGTAGGAGACAACCCGCACTTGTAATCGCACTCATCCTCCAGAGATGTCGCACACCGACGAAGTGCTTGTTGCTCGCCGGTGGGCTGTGTGTAATGCGGTTGGTAAGAGACATGTCCATCTCTGCTAGAAGCATACCATAGAGATATAGCGCTACATCCCAACGACCGCCTGGGAGACAAAGTGCGACTAAAACAGGTAGCGAGAGTAGTCTCAGGGTAGGCCGGATCCTCGCAGACCCGGTCAGACATAGAAGTAGAACTATAGAGCATCTGAACTGCAGCGGCACAGTCCACAGATGGGGACCATATACAAATCTACCGGTCGACCATTTCCAAGGATTAAGCAGATCGTGGTGGACAAAGGTAATCCAGTCGTAACATTGTAGTAGTAACGTGCTCGCTCTCTCGGGGTGTTCCGGTATGTGGCCTGGCATGGTAGAGTACGCATAATCGAACAGACCAAATTGGATCAGAGTCATGACGATAAATGTCGCGAACAGGGGGGGGGCCGAAAATCCTGAAGGAGCGTCGTAGCGTCGAGGAAGCAATGGATTCCCAAGCGAGGTGATGTTGCCCTTCGTGAGCAAGTCTTAATGGCTTCAAAGACATGACATATCCGGATACTACCAAAAAGATTGGTACATTCGGGCCCGAGTACAGAACACGGATGATCGGTAGGCGGAGGATGCTCTTTGTTTGAGGCGTTTCGTGAAAACAAGAATCCACCGCATCATACCATGGGAGTATGAAGTGTCGAATGAACACGGAAAGCGATGCCACGCCTCGTAGACCATTCAAGTACGCAGTTCTGCCGTTCTTCAGTGGTTCATTGTGGCTCTGATGCTTGAGGTGACACAGTACCCATTCAGGCAGGATGCTATAAGTTGCATGTTGAATTGATTCCAGGGGACTCATGGGATCGATCGTACGGAGTACCTGATTGAGCGAAGTCCGTCCTGCGATTGTGGTACAAGTTGTAGATGGCTACAGAGCCAACTTTAAATGGAACGACGACTGTGGGCCGAGGTTATCGAACTACGTTATTTCCTCATGCCAAGGAGTGCACTTGGGCTCTATCGTTGATGAATCTGATGAGAGCAGCTCCAGCTACTAGGTTGTGTTAAGCCCTGTAAGCAGTTTCCAGGTCGACCCCGCCATAAATCGGGACTCGGAATCCGGGGGTGTTCACGGATTCCTCCTGCTCAACCCCAACGCTCGGGGCTGCCGTGGCTCGATGGTAAACTCCTTTCGGATCAAAACTGACCGTGCATCACTATCTACGGCCGTAATTTGCTCATTTTGATTCAGGCAGTGCAAACCAGAGTAATATAACTTCGTTCCAGCATCCATCGCAGCTAACGCCTGACCGAGCATCCACCATTCTTCAAAGCCTCTCTTTGCTTCCAACATGAGTCAGTACAAGGCTCTCGAGCAAGCGGATGATAGCTTCGTCAGTTCTGATACCTCGCCGCTTTCCGGCGCACGATATACGAGACTGCCAGCCCGTACTAACATGCTCTGGTACCTCGCTGGGGTCGTCACCGCCGTTAGCACGATCACTCTCGTCGCTCTCAGCCTTAGAATCATCCAGAACAAAGGGGTCTCGTCCAAGCTGATTCCGGATTGTGGGTCTGACTCATGCAACACAACACGCATATCACTAAGTATCCTCAGTTCCATCAATCACAGTCCAATTTCGTGCGCATCCTGAATTCGCGAACCTGACTGATCCGGTGTCGAATCGGCTATGGCACGATTTTGGTTAGTTCTATCACCTGAGTAGAGTCGCTCTAGAAATAGCTGATACAAATTCAAGTACACCATGGACATGTTTACGTGCAAGATGCGACACAGCTCGGAATGGAGCCTGGTATACCTGTAGCCGATGGTAAAGGAGAACGAATCATCGTCTCGGGCTTCCATGGGATTCATTGCTTGGTATGTCTAATCACCCCGTCAAGGCTGCATAGCATATTCCTATGCGCCATGACTGATCATCGTAATTGTAGCGCGCAATACGGGAAGAGATGATTCGGCTCTTGCTTGGTCAACGTCTTCTGACGGCTTCTATATACCACGAAACCGATCACCATGGCCATGTTGATCATTGTTTCGACTATCTGCGGCAGTTGTTAATGTGTGATCTGGAGCTCACTTATGAAGCGGCAAGAGTTGATCCAGACGGAAAGAGACGAGCTGTCGACGGCTGGGGTACGATTCATCAGTGCAAAGATTGGACTTCAATCAACAAGTGGATGCTAGCTAATTGGGAGTGGGAGCGCAATTCGCCTGGCTGGCATCCTCCTACGCAGGAACATGCCAGTCACGATGGAGACTAATGGACCTTGATCAAGTTAATGAGTAAGTAGAAGTGATGATTGACGGATCTGTTCCAGTAGGCGACTCTACTATGCTGATAAGACTGGAAAAATGGCGCGATCGACCTCTAGCCGGGTACGATCTTTAGAGGATGCTTGTATGGGCGGAGAGTAAGTGTCGGCGTCACTTGTTGATAGTTTTCATGATTTAGAGCAGAGGCTTGACACCAGGGACTCGAGTTAAAGCGCTTGACTTAGCGGAGGTTGAAGGCTTGTAATCGCATCAGTCAGTTATCTAGCTCGATAATACCATACTTATACAAAGCTTTCTACGAGAACTGATTACATCAGCGTCCCCTCAGGGCTCTACGCTCTAGGGAAAAGTCGCGGCTGATACATGCTGAGTTCTGCTCACCCCTAAATAAGTCTTTCAGATTTGTTACCAATACTTGGAAAGCCCACGAACTAGAGTAGTCTCAAATATCTTGTTCCGGTCTTCTTTCGTGCTTCACCTCGCACTCGCTAACGGACCAGGGCTAAAATTTTACGGAGGCGCATGAAACGCTACCTTCAAGGTGACGCTCCCGGGTGACAGCCTTTTGAACGACTCCAGATTCGACCGTCTTCTCAATAATGCCGCAACTCAAGGTTGTGTAGTGATAAAGGAGTTGCACAGAGACTAGTATTTTGCAGGGGGACCCAAGCATGGACAGCCTTCCGAAAGCGCTGACTGTTTTCGCGATCGCTAATGAGCTGTTCTACGAGAGCGATATGGAACAAGCTGGGAAGACATGGCCAGTTTGTGAGGCAATTCGTCCCTGGCCAGGGACCTCAGGGATTAGGAAGGACGCACTCGGGTGCGGCCTGGCGACTGCAGACAGCTATGTCATCTTGTGTCAGGGCCGTGTAGAAAGCGTCAGTCCAGACCGGAGCAGACACAAATCCAACAAAGCAAAAACTCAGTACGAGTTTTGCAAGGAAACGGGAGTGTATAATGCCTCTCACTGGCTGATGTAGCGATGGAAGTTTGAGGGCAGTCTCGGCGGTTGGTAAGAGGCATAATCCGATAGGAGTTGCCTCTCTGCTGCAATGTCCATTCAACTCACATGGACATGGGACGTACAAGCTGTGGAACAACATGGTCAATCAGAAGATGTACTCGACTGGTAGTATTGGTGCTATCAAGCAATGGGAAGGCTTTGGTCTAGATTACTTCTTGCCACAAGGAAGCTCAGAAGGTGGTTGCTACTCGGAAACGTGCGCCGCGATCGGAGTCATGATGCTGGCTCAAAGATTGCTTCAGGTGAGTTGATGTCGGATCTGTGGAAAACTGAGTGACTGACCTCGACCGTAGATCGATCTGGACGGAAAAGTCACCGACATCATGGAACTCTGTCTGTACAACGCCGTTCTGACCGCGATGTCCACAGACGGCAAAAGGTTCACCTACGTCAATCAGCTGGCGTCAAGTGACAAGGATCTTTCTCAACGCGATGACTGGTTTACAGTCGCATGTTGTCCAGTGAGTTCTGGTCGAAATCGTTGCTGACAAAGCTGACCAAAGTTGTGTCATTAGCCGAACATGTTGCGCCTGCTAGGAACTATTGGCGGATATATCTGGTCTTACCAATCTATGGCCACAGAGAAGAGAGCGCAAATCGATGTGCACCTCTATATAGGTTCCAAGCTTGCTTTCGAGTGCGGCGAGAACACGATAGCGCTTGAGCAAGAGACCAACTGGCCATCTACCGGAGATGTGAAGTTCGAACTGCACTCCAACTCGGTCAAGGTCGACCTCCGGCTGAGGATTCCAGGCTGGGCTGAGTCATGAAAGGTGAGTCAAGGACTGTCGATACGGCTGCCGCAAGAACACGCTGACCGGAACAGATCATGCCAGAATGTCCGAATGTAGTCCTGAAGAAAGGATATATTTCGATTCCTTCCGACTGGCTGGAACAACATCCAGAATTCATCCTTTCGATACCACTTAAGCCTCGTATATTAGCTTCGCACCCTCTTACCAATCAGAGTACTGTCACGATCGCCAGAGGTCCTGTGGTATACTGGGTCGAGGACTTTGACAACACTTGGGCTCAAGACCACTTTGCAGTACGTTGTCCGAAGCGAGGTTTTCGACAGCACCATTAATCAAATCACAGAACGTCCTACTCAACCCCGCTTGCACCATTACCAAGAAGCACGTCCAGTGTGGGAGTTCAGGAGACTCGTTTGTTGCTCTCACACTCACGCACGGCGCTTCAGTCTTGAACTCCGACGCATTCGAAGACACCCCATTTCTGCTAGACAATGGTCTTAGTAAGGGTACACCACTGCCGAGCCTCGAGTTCGTCCCATACTACTTCCGCGCCAATCGAGGAGGAAAAGGACATATGCGCGTGGGCCTCAAGAGAGCGATCTAGCTGGCAGGACAGCATCACACCATTGTTCATCCCTTGAAACGAATTGTGTACGCAGGCGACGCGCAGCCGAAACTTTCGCCGCTCTCTTAGACCCGAATAAATTGCTTGTATCTTGTTACTTGAGATCTGAAAGAGTCATCTAGACCTGTTGTGTTCGCTGCGCAAAGACTGTCGGAGTTGCACAACTTTGACCGTTGCATTACCTCGGTAAGCCTCAAAGTCTACATAATAGTCTCCGGAGGGGTAGCAACGCCCGACAGCTCCTGCTTCCAAATCCACGTATCGAACTGCGCGCACGTGTACTTTCCTCGCCTTCTACAGCTCTGCCTCACAAGGTCACTTCATCTACTGTATACCCCTCACACGCCGGAATCCTGTTCAGTCACCCTTCGGAACTCATATCGGATCCCTGGTCGATGGCTGAAAGTGCCACTAGAGACAAGTCGCTGTCTTGTTAATTCTGCAACAAGAGCTTCGGACGCTCTGAGCACCTGAAACGTCACATCCTGACGCACACCAGATCCCGGGAGTAGCAATGTCGAGTGTGTAGGAAAGCCTTTTTCAGAAAGTAAGTCATGGCATCATCTTGATGGATGTTCAAAACAACCAATTAATGATCCAAAGAGATGCTCTATCTCGGCATGAACATACGCATCAGACACCAGGACCGACCCTCCTTCAACGAGGAGGCAGAGCCTGCATAGCTTGTGCATCATCAAAGACTCGGTGCTCGGGAGAAGCACCATGCACAAGATGTCAACAGAGATCGTTGCAATGCACCTATCCTGAAGTCGCGAATGAGGACAATCTGATCCCAGTCCAGAGAAACAGTCCCGGCATAAATCAAGGCATCTTTCAGTCGGTGTTTGGTTATTCAACCACTATATGATCTTGCAAGATCTGACTTCCCATCAGATACTTCGAATATTGATCTCGAGAACGGATCTGAAGCATTTCTTGGAAATCCTTCCGACCAAGAGACACACAGCGCGACAGGGCTTTATCCTTTATTGCTGGTCAGCTATACCGCGATCAACTGGCTTGGGTTTGAAGATGGGCTCGGCATGACTGGTTCGCTGGATCATGAATGGCAGTACCCTGATCATATGTTTAACTTCTATATGCCTGCTAGTGATACTCACAGTATCTCTCAGGTGTCTCCTGCTGCCTCGAGGGATCTGGAAACAGCAACTGGTGGCTCTTCTACTCGCCCTGACAACAACGCAACGACCCCTCAAGACGACTGCAGTCATACCAGACACCCCTATCTGGCTCCCATCACTTCCTGTGTTCAGACAATGGCAAAATCTCACATGCGATAGTCTGGACGTCTTACATTGGACAGTCAACGCCACAATCGGGGAAGCAAGCGGTTTTGAACATCCCACTGTCTTGCATCTGCATCTTGCTCGAATCGTCTTGCTGACGCCTATTCGAGAAATTGTGAACCTTGCACGCTATCTTGCCGGTGACAAAGGCGCAAAATCGGAGGCTGGGGTGATGGTAGATCGACAAGCTGTTCACAGATGGGCTTTCCAGCATCAGTACAAGGCACGATTGGCGGCTATACATGCAGGCGTGGTTTTCTGGCATGTTCGAAGATTCTCAGCGAACGCATTCTACGAGCCCACGGCTGTCGCCCATGCAGCCCTAGTACTCTGGGCCTTTAGCGCATTCTCTTCGAAGACAGCACCACCACCTAATCTGTCAAACGATGGACCTCCTCATGCCGCACCTGCAGATACAACTGTCGAGGCAGACTGTAACACTTCGGACAGCGAGAGCTCGTCAGACACCATCATCCTTCTTGACCGTCCAGCTGACGACGAAATTGTGCAAGAGTTTGTTTTGTACGGTCCTCGCATGAGGGCTAATATGACGGGGGTTGGTGACTTGTACGGCGAGAAAGGGCCAGAGCGTGTGGTCAGGGAAGGATCAAAGATACTCAAGACATTGGGCTGCTGGCGAGTTTGGGAGTCTTGGGCAAAGGTGTTGGATAGGCTGGTTGTTGTCTGTAAACGCGAGAGGAAACGAGCCAAGGAGGTGACTGCGTCCAACGGTCAGACCATGTCAGTCTCGAGCACGAGAGAAACTGGTGACTGATATCTGCACCACAAGTCAACGCTGGACTTCAGCGATCACACAACTTTCAGCTCGGCTTGTCAGGTACCGGGCCTCCGGGAGGTTGTGTGTGCGGCTTTGAATGATACTTCTGATTCATCAGACAAATCGTTCACGAGACCGGTACTAGACAGCCACACAAGTCCTCCGGAGCAAGGGTCCCGGAGGGGGTCGACAAATACGCATGGGAGAGTTTACTATACCTTGAACACATCGTGCGGGGAAGTCGCGTGCATGAACCATTCTCGAAACGGTGGACCAGCATTCGACTCTTCTGGCAGCCTCATCCCTGGAGAGCACGCAACTCTTCTAACTTCAACTCCCTTCCACACAACATGACATCCTCCGGGGGGTGACAGAATCTCCATTGCATAAGACAACACGATCTAGAGCATCTGGGGAAGTGATCATCAACATACCAATACAACAACGACAACAACACCAAGCACATCTCAAGCATGGCTACACACGAGATTGTCGTCCATGAGTCAGCGAGCATCGATGGTACTGCAAGGGACACTTCGGAGTTCCGGGCACTCATCGCGCAGGCACAAGCAAGTGCCGACTTCGACTCCAAGTTGACCGTCATGCAAGCGCTCAAGAAGCACAAGAAAGTCGTCTTCTGGGCGATGATCCTGTCCTCCAGTCTGATCATCGAGGGTTAGAATCTGGTCATTGTACGAGCGCGCAGTCACTCTCAGTGCTGAAAGTGGATGGAATTCCATTTGGAATTTCCATGCTTTCCACATGGAATTGAACT